>JAODJW010000039.1:18137245-18169733 GCA_026777045.1 Hyperopisus bebe | reverse complement strand
TATAATTCCAAAGGAAATTGAATAAGGAGAATTATATATGGTTATTTCTGGTACCACACTTTATGCTGAACCAGGTGTGATGTAATCTGTGTGGTTTATCTAGGGGAACAGGAATCTTTTTAAAATAGCCTAATGAAACCATGATACGGTCAATGAGTTTCCATGAGCTAGCTGATGATATTAGATAACACGCTGCATCATTGACTTGCCGGCTTAGCATGTTAAAAATGTCCAGCCACTGTGAGTAAACTCCGTAAACTTTACCAAGTTTTTGCATATTTCGTTTGTCTTCTGAGAAACGGTCAGTGGTTCAACAAAGACGAAAATGTATCGCTTTGGTTTCCTTCAATATGCTAACTGACCCTGGAGCATATAGCTGTTATGGAATGGATCTATAGGTGAATTCTGAAGTAGAGCTTCAAATTTTGGACTGCAGCATGCAGTGTTTCTGCTGGATGCAGTTCCCGTCCCACCCCCCATGCATGCTTACGGAATTCTGTTGGTTAATGGCACAATTAGGCCATATTCTGTTGTCATTTAGCAGTTGCGCTTATAAAGCTCTAATAACATGACCTTACTTAGGTAATTTCCAAGGAAAAGGAAAACCAGACAAAGTAGGCAAACAGAGCAGGCATTTAATTAGGTAGTGGCAACAAGGCATCCCTTTCCTCGCTCCCATATGACCCAATATATACTTCACTTTTCCGCGTGCGCTTTCGGGTTGCAGACGAGGGGAAGTGACATGAATTTTGTCATCAGAGGTTGGCTGCAGACAGCTGCAGTCAGCGTGCGTGTGGCCCAGGGGTGTTACAGTAATAAGGCATACCACATCATTTTGAAATCCTTACGACAAAATTACCCCCCCACTTAGTGAATTTTATCAACAGTGTTTCAAAATGTCAGAATAGGGTAGGGTTTTTAAAATAAACAAAAATTTTCATTGTTGACTGCTGATCTGTGAAAGTTGGTACTGCCACCTACTGGACATTCCTAATCCCTTATCTTGCACATGCGTGCTGCTTGGACGTGCAGAGTTTCCAATAGACATTAAAAAATGGGCTACACTTGAGATAGAGATAGAGATTGTGTTGCAGACAATTTAGCAACTGCTAAAAGACGTAGTTTTGAAACCTAACTAGCTCATAATAATTCACATAATTATTACATGTTTGTGTACCTTCATAGGCAGAAAGGGAACATTCATCACTAAACAATATTAGTAAAAAAATGTGGTCTGATGTCCACCCCCCCCACATTGTCCCCACTCCAAACCGCTTGATCCTCAGAAAACACTGGTATGTTTTTTTTGTAACAAATGAAAAATGTGTAGGAATGTTACTTGAAAACAGAATAAAATACCAGTTATAGATAGTATACAGATTTATTTCAAAATGATGTGGTAGTTAAATTACATGTTGATGTCAGTAGACAGAGACGCCTTGCTTCTAGATGACATCCAGTACTGTGCAAAAGTCTTAGGCAGTCAAAAGAAATGTTTAAAGCTATTTATCTGGGTAATAAGTGTATTTTTCCTCAGAATGAAAAACACGATTTAGCATTAGAACATATACAAGTTAAGAGTAACACAATAAAAACTAGTCAAAATTTCTTCTGTTCGCCAGAAAATGAATCATATCTTGCTGGATGGCTAGATGAACACTGACTCAGTTCCCAAACCTCTCCTCAGGGGCATCCCAGCCATTCCATGTATTTATTACATTTCACCACCAACTCACTTAACTCTTTTAACTATTTAAATTAATGAGATATTGGTTAGCTATTTGAGGTGTGCTAGTGGTTGAGTTAAAAAAATTCATGGGTGTATTGGATAGTTGCTGCAAATACTAGGGTGATTTTAGAAGACATTTTGAAATGGCTAAACTGACACTTTGACAGGTAAAATAGCATAGTTCTACTCTAACATAAACATCATTTTCTTTGGCTAAACGTTAAACAACGTTAATCCTGCAGATGACATTAGTGCAGTCTGTGCCTGGATTTCCCTGTTAATAAGAACCTGGCTTTTAATAAGGGCAGTGAGTAGTAAATACAAATTCAAGTTATTGTGTGGCATTACGAGCAGAGCTGTTTTCTGCCATGTTTGCTTTCATGCACATTCCTTTTATTCTGCTTGAGGACGTTTATTCATGTTAATGTACTGACATGCTAAGGGGTTCCTCACAGATACCCTCTGTGTCTGATTGCCTTAGATCCGTTTGCTTTTCACGGTTCTTACGCACACGCTGTGTTGATGTGTTATATATGTTTCATGCTTTATTTTGCCTTCTTTTTGCATCATTCAAAAACACATCATCATATTGATTCAAAGCCTTTTTCCTTAGTTCATTTCTGCTTGTTTCCTACCTGACGTATCTAAAACCCTGATAGTATCTTTCCAGTAAGTATTGTTACCATAACAACTTGCGTACTGGCCTAACTTGTGCTGGCTTGAAGGCTTTTCAGTAGCAGAAGGAATGTAAAGCTAGGTGTTGCTTTAGATTGTCTCTTAGCCTATTAGCGTTGTGGCTGCAGGCTCTATCCCACGGTTATCAGGCTGACCTCTATGCAGTTTTATAAGGGCATTCCACAACATCAAAAACGCATTGTCAATTTATTTCTCTTTTCTGAAGCTCATGTCCTGGGTCATGTAACAAATGACGAATGCTCTTTTTTTCTTGACAGAGAAATGGCTTGTTTGTTTGCTGAGACTTGCCCATTGAGATATTAGTCTTTTTGTGGTGGTTCACTGGTGATAGGGCTTAGGTGATAACTGTAGTCTGGTTTGCATTCTTCCTAATTGGGCCAGTGCTGGTGTTTGCACAAAGTTAATATTCATTTCATTGCTGAAGTCCAGCCCGCTCATTCTGCCTGATTGTAGGTAGTATTAACATGGTGTGCTTAGCTTGTACTGGCAGGTAGTTCATTAGCATGGTGTTTGGTGCATTTAGGCCTATTAACAATTTTTAAATTAATACATACACTGTGTGTTGCGGTGTGTGCATGGTTTTTCAGTAGTTTTGCTTTAATCAATTCAGCATAACTGTTAGGCCTATTGTTTCTGGTTTTGTCATGTTGTCAATTTTTAAAATAATAAATGTGTAACTTTTAATCAGTTAAATTGTTTGTTTGGTTTCTGGCTTTAAACGGTATGGCGACATGTGGGGAAAACAGAACAGAGCTACCCTGAAGAACAGGGGTGGCCAATCTTATCCGCAAAGGGCCGGTGTGTGTGCAGGTTTTTGGGATAACCTGTAGGTCAGCTGTTCAAACCCAGGTGTGAGGACTCTTCAGCCAATCAGTCCTCTTATTAGTAATCTAATTAGGGAGTTGCAGCGAAAACCCGCATACACACCGGCCCTTTGTGGATAAGATTGGGCACCACTGCTGTAGAAGTATTACCCTATTGTGGGTTATATAGCCTAATCGGGAAAAAGAGGGCTAGGGTAAACATTCCATAGTGATCTCTTTGACATTGTGCTGCTGTTGAAATTCATCACGCAGAGTTCGGGAGAATATCGAGTCAGTATTTGGTAGCGATATGTCTGCGACACAGAGATTCTTTGCAGATAGATTTTCAAGCATCCCAGAGACATTGTGCCAATGCATGTGGGCTGTCTGAGTGGTTATATCATTTTAGTGTTGCTGCTGTGACAGTCTAACACTGTACCTAATGTCACCCATTCATTGTGCCACCGTGACGCCGTATGGCGTTAGATCATAAACAGGAAATGGAATAGGTTGCATTCGGCCATTAATATTTTCTTGCAAGACAAATCTAACGAGCCCATTTAAATTTCAGTATGTTTAATTGCATTATTTAATTTGAAAAGGTAATTAATTACATTACTCGTTACTACCAAAAGTAGCGTTACTACCAACACTTGTTGTCAGGTAGTCCAGTAGCATGGTGTTCTTAGCCTGTGCTGGATGGTAGTTCATTAGCATGGTAGTCTGGGACTTAAAAGCAAGGTAGCTAATTAGCATGGTGTTTTTTATCCTTTGTTAGCAAGTAGTCCATTAGCATAACATTCTTATCCTTTGTTGACATGTAGTGAAATATCATGGTGTTAACCTTACCTGATAAGTAGTATTTCTGCAGTGTTCTTAGCCGTTGCCAATTTTTTTCTTTATTAGACTGAAAGAATAATGTGTTTGTTATAGATCATGTGTTATAAGCAATGCAAAAGAATCCCCCTTTGCATTAGGAAGCTAGATTGTTTGAATGAGCAGTGCTTAGTCTTTTATTATATTTGGAAGGCCAAATTAACAAAGTGGTTCAGGTATAATATAAAATTACATTGCTGCCTTGTGTCATCTGTTAAACAGTCAGGGGCAAAGAGAAGAATTATAAAGTTAAATAGTAATTAATGTTACAGCACAGCTTGTGTGTTAGCTTAATTAGTTCAAGCCATTCTACTTGAAAATGGTGTAATGGAAGTGGCAGTATACACATGTTTAAAATGTGGTATATAGGCCAGAGCTTCCTGTAAATTTCTGCACATTATCACTTTTATGCGGCAAGAAAATGTCACAGGAAGTAACTTCGGGGAGGTTAGTGTGATGCTTGCCTAGAATGAGTAGCTGTTTCTCAAACCTCAGCTGTTTCTCAAGACGCGTCAATCGCAATACAGTAACAGTCGGCCCTTCTGCATCGTGACTTTCCCTGTCCCAGTTTAAATGTATTGCTGGGTCGGCATAAGAAATTAAATAGGAATTTTTTGGGATTTTCACGAAAGCCGCAGATGACACGCAAAGACCAGCAGACAACAGAAAAGTTGAGTGACTTTAAATGCATAAAATATATGTGCAGTGTTGGTTTGGAGGACGGCAGCCTCTGGATCTCACTGTCATCTTGCTTTGTTTTTGTTCTGTTTGCCTGCTTGCTTCGCTCACCAAGGGGACCAAGAAATTTAATGCGGTTTTTTCAGATCTCAGGTGGCCTGTGGCCCTAACCTCTGTGATATGGAAGGGTTGACTGTGTTCGGTTGATACAGTTGGCAATAGCATACTTTGCTTTCCTCCCACAGTCCAAAAACATGCTGGTGGCCATATTAGCACTGTAAAATTACCTATAGTTAGAGTGTGTGTGTGTGTTTGTCCTGATATAGACTGTGATCCTAGTGTCCCCTACCTTTCTGGTATTGGCTGCTTGCTCTCTGTGACCCCCGTATCCTGTACTGCAGTGTTTCCCAATCCAGTTCTTAGGGTCCCACAGACTCCATGTTTTTGCTAGGGAGCTGGGAGGGAGCAAAAATGTGGAGCATCTGACAGGAAGCTGGGAGGGAGCAAAAATGTGGAGCATCTGACAGGGAGCTGGGAGGGAGCAAAAATGTGGAGCATCTGACAGGGAGCTGGGAGGGAGCAAAAATGTGGAGCATCTGACAGGGAGCTGGGAGGGAGCAAAAATGTGGACCATCGGACAGGGAGCTGGGAGGGGCAAAAATGTGGACTAGCTGTGGGTCCCGTGGACCGGATTGGGAAACACTGCTGTACTCGATGTGTGGCTGGAAGATGTACATATATATGTGCATGTTTTCTTTTCACTCTCAGCAAGCACATAAGGATAGCATTCCACAGAATTCCAGTGCAGATGGTACATGCTGAGAGTCACACGTTCAGGTTGTCTGATTCCAGCAGGCCGAGCCCAATTTTTTTCTCTCATTCTTGTTTAACTTTGAGGTTCTGTTTCGCTTTAGCCTCCATAATACTCTCATGATACAGCATGAAGCTGAGGGTTGTGTCTTAGTGTGTGGTTAGCTTTCAGGGAAGCAGGCCCAGGAATTAACATGTAGGCAGTTTGTGTTTAGGAAGCTCACACGTGGCTCAGTGGGTTCGGACTTGTGCCCAAAATCAAATGGTCACCAGTTTGACTTCTAGGGCTGGCAGACTGGTGCTTCCATTGGAACCACTTGCCCTCACCTGGATACGTGTCTGTGTGTCTCATGGAGAGCAAGACGGGATAGACGAGAAGACAATTTCCCAACAAAGATCAATAAAGTATCTCTGTTCTGTAATGCTGTACATTCATCTAACTATCACAAACATCAGGGTGTTCAAAATATTCATATACTATGATTCATTGAGATTCAAGGTTTGTATGAGTCATGGCATGACATGAAGCGTGGGTTGGTAAGCACTGTAAAATATGTCCTTGCTCAAGAAGTGGTAGCTCACAGTGCAGATGCCCATATGTGTTCAGGAAGCTTTCAGCTTTCACTTTGTGGATTTCCGGTGTTTGTATTCATGAAAGTACTCAGCCACTCAGATACAAACACTTTGCTGAGGTGTGAGGAAAAGGGGAATTACCAAAGAAGGGAAGTGAGATGCATCTCTGTCCTTGGGACTTATATTTGGGCACTGTCTCCTTGTTGAGACACAGCTCATGGAACTATTCCTTGGGCTGTGGAAATGTTTTTTATACAGTAAAGTCCCATTATAGTGGACTCGCTTATAACGGAATATCATCTATAACGGACGAGGTCCGCTGGTCCCGGCCGTGTTCCTTTAAGAACATGCAGAAAAATCATCGGATATAGTGGACTTGCATATAACGGAATTTCGCTTATAACGGACAAACAATTTGGTCCCAAGGGGGCGCCTTTTGCTGTAGTTTTTTTTGATTATCTGGTCAGGTAAAGTTGGATTACTACATGTACAATATAATAATATATACCACAAGTGTGTCTGCTGGGGTGTGGCATGAGTAAATGGTGTCCTGTAGTTGTGTTCTAGGCATACAGCAACTCTTGATATAATGGACTTTGGATATAACGGACTGTTTTGCCAGGTCCCTTGAAGTCCGTTATAACTGGATTTTACTGTAGAAGCTTAAAGAATACGAATCACGAATAAGATCTTTATTGGCTAAGTATTTAAATGTACACAGATGGGTGTGCCCTGATGTAACGTGTAACATGTAAGACAATTTCAGGGCAATTTACACATAATTTTAACACAAGGTTGCCTACCTGCAGTAAGAAACAGCATGTAATAGAATAATGGGTAAAACAGACAAATTACTGTAACTAAACAAGGTTGATGCTAGAAAGAGTTACAGGATCTCCGATGACTACAGTGCAAAGTTTCTGTTAGCAGACTGATTACTGTTGGTGAGGGACACTGCTTTGGGAAAGAAGGTTACTTTGTGTCTGGTGGTTTTGGCTTTGATGACTTCTGTCAGAGGGTAGAGGATGAGAGAGGTGGTGTCCTGGGTCAGAGGGATCAGCTCTCCTGACCCTGCTGTTGCAGATGTTCTGGAGAACTAGCAGGCTACACCCGATGATCTTCTCTGCTGCACTGATGATTTATTGGAACTTGATATGCTCCTGTGATATAAAGGAGCCAACCTGCACAACTGTGGAGGAGGTGAGGACTGCCTCAATGATAGCAGTGTAAAACAGGATCATCGGGGCCTGTGGTTCGAGAGAGAACATCTTCTGCTGTGCTCTCCTGGCAGTGGAGTCTGTGTTACCCTCTCACCGTAGGTCCCTGGAAATTGTTTTACCCAAGAACTCAACTGACCCCTCAGTGGAAACTGCAGACTCTCTTGGGGTTTTGGGGGGGACGATCGAGTGGGTTCATCACTATCTCTGCAGTCTTTTTGGTGTTCAGAACCTTACGAGTCTGGCTGTACCAGCACATCAACTTCTCGAGTCCCTGTCTGTAGCCAGACTCGTTGCCTTTGGTTATGGGGCTGTTCACGATGGTATCGTACAAATTTCAGGATCTTCACAGACTGATCTCTGGAGCAGCAGGCATTTAACCTCTAGCACCCCAGGAGCTAAACTGAGGTCCACAAACAGAAAGAGAAGTTTTGAGATGCCGTCATATGAAGTGCAGGGACGAATTTACTTTGTCCTTGACTAACCTATTGGCTTTATATGCAAACAGCATGGAGTAAAGCAGGGGCTCTGTGATGTTCCTCAGGTAGGCTAGGACCAGGTATTCAAACACCTTGGTCAGGGCAGCTACCCTGTAGTCATTCAGTTCCATAGCCTTCACGCTTTGAGGACTCTTATGATGGTGGAGGATTTAAAGCATGTGGAAAGAGGGCAGATGTCCAGCAATTTATTAAAGATGTTAGTCAAGACTGGTGCAAGTGGTTCACAGCAGTCAGCAGTGTTTCAGGGTGGATGCATAAATTTGATCTTTGACTAGGCCAGTGGCTTTTTCACTTTGTGACTCTGAATAGTGTGAAAGTCATAGATAGTAGTGTTGGCACCCATAGACAATATGCTGTCTGTTGTAGCCAATAGAAAATGTGATTTCTGTGACAGTTGAAGTTCCTGTCAAAGCAGGTGACACGGAGCACTTACTCAGTTTTAACACACATGCATCTAATGACAGTAGGTCCTGATCTGAGTGGTTAAGCCTGGCCTCTTCCCATATCATATTTGTTTTCAATTAAGTGCTTGAAGCCAATTTAAAAGGACTGAATTGCAGTAAAATGCAAAAAAAAAAAAAAACATTTCACATAATACTGTATGTATGAAACCTCAACAGCTTTGGATCTTTCCTGATGTGGAGGTATGTCTTTAAAACGAAGCCTTGTTTAACAGAAAGTACCTAATCTAAAATGTAAAAGTCTAAAACCAATGCAGACTTCATTTTAGATATTTAATGAACGGAAAAAGTCTGTATGTCCATCATTGAAGTGTGAGAACTTCATGAGAGATAAATGACACATAACCGGATATGGGTGCATCTTCATCTAGGGTGTGATGGTGTGGTGGTTTCCTTGACGACGCACGGAGATGTCAGGTGACACCACCACCCTGGCATGGAAGTTGCCCAGCCCCACTGCCCAGGAGAAGCCTGACAATAGCTCTGGGCCCCCCCCTGTTGGAGAAGGGGGGTCGCTGAAGATCCTTAAAGTCTGTTTCATCAGTAACAGTTCCAACCTGGGCAAGAACTTCAAACTGGTCAAGTGTGACAGTTCATGGGAAATCAGGGTGAGAATTATCCTGAAATTTATACTCAGTGTTAAACTTTGTCTACTGATTTTTTTTATTAGGTTCTTGCTTTGCTGAATGATGATGTGTAGCTCTTGCTTACCCTTGTACCAAGGCATTCATTGGAAGCTTCTCCTAGATGCATCTCCTTGACAGCATGTTTGTTTGCTATTTGCCTGACTTGTACATTGCTTTGGACAAAAGGGTCTGCTAAATATAGCAGCGTGTGGGAGAGTGTGTGGCTTAGTGGGCTAAGCCTCTGTGTCAGTGGTCAGGAGGTCTCCGATTGCAGCCCAGCCTTGGGAGAATAGGCATGTCTGTGGGCCTATGAGCAAGGTCCCTAACCCCCAGCTCTGTGGGAGCCACTACAGGTGGCTGCCTTTTGCTGCCAAGCCTGCTCTCACCCTTATGTGTAGGGGTAGGCGAAAAGGTCAATGGTCAATAATGTGTCATTTATTATTATTATATATTTTTTTAATAATAATTGGTACTTTTTCGACCCCGAGGGGAAATTCCCTTTATGCTTCCCCCAACTTGCTCTTTGTAGGCAAGAGTAAGCTGACCACCTGTTGGGGCACACAGGGAGTTGGGGGTTGAGGGTCTTGCTGAAGGACCCGCACACGTGCTGAGGCTGGCTTCAAACCGGCAACCCTCTGATCACAGGCACACAGGTTTAGCCCACTGAGCCTCATGCTGACGTAAATGTGTCCTGTCGTTGATGTGATTTCTGGAAGTGAAGATTAGCTAAGCACTTTAGGTGGCTCTACAGGCTAATGGGACATGCTTGGAAATCCTGTGGGTCATAGAGTGATGTCACTTTTGGCCAAGCCTTTGGATAGCCTGCAGAAAGAGCAGAAAAAGAAAGCTTTTTTTTTTTTTTTTTTTTTTTAAAGAAAATGTTGCTTAATAACCACAATTTGCTTCAGCGTCTAATCATCTGGATTAAGGACTCATGAAAACAGTAAAATAAAATGATTTGTGTTTTATTTCTTAGAAAATGATGTGACTGCAGTTGTTCCACATGTTGCTGTTTGTAATCATAATAAGCTGGAGAGAAATGCAGGCCATTCAGTTTTATTTCTTGAGATGAGTTTGGCCCACATTTCACCTTTTCGTTCTCAAGCATTGGAAAAAAGGCAAGCACGCACTTCCTGTAATGTGACATTTTATGCAGCTAAGCGATAATTTTAAGAAAAGGAAAGATGTCACGTGAGGAAGTTGATTTTGCAACATTTAATTGGCTGCTGTCTACTTAGATTGGGTCAATTTCAGCGACGAAGGAAGTCCTAAGTTCGGTGTTATGCAAACTCCCCCAGGGCATCATCCAGTCCATCCTGTCGAGTGGGCGGTTGGGTCCAAACATCAAGTATCCAGGATGCTATGGGCTGCTGCTGAAGCATCTGAAGTCGGATGAGCTTCACTGGCTGCACCCAGACCTGACGGTCGGGGAGGTGGAGCAGAAATATGAGAAGCAGCACCTGGAAGCTGAGTGGAGGTGAGGACCTTTCACATGAAGGGTTCAGGGGTCCAGACTAAATTAAAAAAAAAATCAAAATTATTGTAACAGTGGTGCAAGGATTTTATTTTAGTTTGGAGCCATCTGGGAATCGTACGAATGTCGGTATTTCCAGACTTCCTCAGCCACTAGCTGTGTTTGTTTTCAGTCTGATTAGAGATGATAGAAAAAGTATTCATTAGGGGTGTTTATAATATATTCTCAAACTATACTTCCCCAATTTTTCAATGCGCATACGTGAATCACGGTATTACGATATGCCATTTTCCCATACGTATTGCCACAAAAATAAGATGATGTATTTTCCCAAAAAAGTACCTAAAAGTTGCATAAAAAACTGGGGTTTTCTTATTTTTGAAGGGCTAGAATTTAAATGTTATTACAAAACAGTAGTTGGAGTAAATTACCCACCTCCTGCTTAAAGGTAGCAACATACTTTAAACGTAATTGACATCGTTTCAGCAGTACGACGTCGTATGAGCGGTTATCTCACCCACTGTCGACAACTGGGTGACATAAAGTGACAGCAGCCGTCATACGTCGTACCACGCAGTGGGTGAATTAATTGTGTATTTGTGTGTTTATGTTAATTGTAAATGTTGTTATTGTGTGATGTTTGCCGTGTAATGCGTGCGTTTTTTTTTCCAGCGTGTAACCGTGAGTGTCATGTAAACTTGGTTTCTTTGTCTGTGCCGCAGCTAGTATTAAACCGATAGTGGCTGTTAATAGAGTATTTCATTTTTAAAAACTTATCTCCTTTATTAAGATGACGTGATGTCTTACCACAATATGTTTTTTGTTGCCTCCATTATGTGGCTCTGCTGTATGAAAAACATTCTGAGCTCCCTTGGGTTGTGGAGTTTGTAATATTGATTATCTGTCTGCACTTGTGCTCCGATTGCCTGTGATTACTTTTTTACATTGACATGCTTAATTTCATATATGTTCTTGTCAAATAAAATTTTTTTTCTTTATAAAGATAAGATTTGGTAGGGGTCGCCTCGTTTCAGAGAGTGCTGACATGCTTATCTTTTTACAAATAACCTCACCATAAAGAAACGGGTCTCTCATTAAGGTACCAACTTGGTTTTGCACTGTGTGTTACTTTTACATTTCATATTGCCTATATGTGCCCTGTTTATATAATATAGAGAAGGCAAATCACTTCAAGGTTGTCAAAGCTTAGAGAGAATGTTAACACAGAATGTTTAGACAGGTAACTCACTTAACGTTGCACTTTATTATTTTTTAATTTAATATTGCCTGTACAGGAGCTGTACATACAATTTTGCTGTTAATAATTGCTCTTCTGGTTGTTGCATACTTTTTTATGTGTAGATCCAGAGTCCCATACAACCATTGTCCCAGATTGGTCATTTGTCGATTTTCATGAAGGGTTCAACTCAGTAGATCAAGCTGTTCTGTGGGATATCCTGAGACCTCTCTGGATCCCCCTAAAGTAGATGGACATTATGGACTGCCTGTACACTGATACTGTGAGTGCTTTGCAGAGTGGAAACAGAACCTCTGTGGTTCTCTCTGTTGGTGGGGATAGATTCACTGATCTTGACGGCCGATGATGCTGTGATCTTCTTGGTGTCAACGGAGGGTCTAACTGGGGCTCTGGAGAGACTGAGCAAGAAGTCTGAGTATCTGGGTTTGCAAGTGTCCTGGATAAAAACCAAGATACAGGCCTTTAATGACCTCTTGGGCACAACCCTCATCACTGTGTCTGTCTGCGGAGAGAATGTTGACTCCCTCGAGCTTCACATAACTCGGCCGCGACATTCATATCCTTGGTGACTCTTCATTATAAGTCCTTAGATGAATTGGGAGAGCATGGGGGGGTCGTGAGATCGCTGGTAAGGGGTGTGTGGAGCTCCTGATATCTTTGTAAGAGAATGAAGGTCCAAGTCTTTAGAGTCCCTGTTTTGCTTTATGGTTGTGAGACATGGACACTATCCTGTGACTGGAGACTGGACCCCTTCGTTACTATGTCTCTTTGGAGAATCCTTGGTTACCGCTGGGTTGACTTTGTTGTAGAGCGAGCGGTTGCTCAGGGAGTCCCGAATGCGGCACATTACCTGCATTGTGAGGGAACGTCAGTTACTGCATTACGGCCATTTGGCACATTTCCCTGAGGGTGATCCCGCTTGCAGGATCCTCATTGCTGAGGACCCGAGCGGCTGGACATGGCTAAGGGAACGCCCACCAGGCTGCAGCAGATAGGTGGGCATTTCCAGAGGGTGGGACTGGGCCGCGTGTCGGCCTGGGGCGGTTGCCCGGTGCGATCCCGGGACATTTAGTCATGTGGTGGGTGCAGCAAGGTGTGGTACCAGTGCATGCTCTCCAGTTTGACCTGACCAGATATATATGATTCCCTTTTTCCCCCAGATACGATCTACGGATTCGATATATTCCAGAAAATTACTTGGAGAAATTCAAAGATGACAAGACCACTTTACTGTATTTCTATCAGCAGGTAATTACTTATTAATTGCTAATTTCTTTATAAATGACTGCATGGATAATGTTTAAAATGTCATTGTTCAGTGCTTCAGTTCTTTGGATAAAGGCTTGGTTTTGCATTCAAGGTTTTTTCAAATTGATTTATACACATTTTTATTATTTTTAATGTATGTCTGTAACACAGTGGGAAGAAGTATTGCCTTGTACCTTTAAGGTTGTCAGTTTATATTCCATGTTATGTGTGTTTCCTCCAGTCCCTAGTGCCCATTGTGTATGAGTACACATGCCCTGCAGTGGACTGGCAATCCTGCCTATGTTGGAAAAAGAATCACTTTGCTTAGTACCCTTTGTTATATCTAGTCTGGTCAGTAGGAGCTGCAGTACAAGGGCAGAGTGAGCCATTCAATAACCCTGTGATTCTGGATGCTAAACAGGTTCGGAGTGACTACATGCACCATCACGCATCCAAAGTGAGCGATGGGATGGCCCTGCAGCTGGGGTGTCTGGAAATAAGGTAAGCCAGAGGCAAAGTGAGCCAAGATGGCGGGAAGCTCGAGTGATCAATGGCAGAAAGCCAGAGGCAAAGTGAGCCAAGATGGCGGGGAGCTTGAGTGATCAATGGCAGTAAGCCAGAGGCAAAGTGAGCTAAGATGGTGGGAAGCCTGAGTGATCAATGGCAGTAAGCCAAAGGCAAAGTGAGTCAAGATGGCGGGAAGCTTGAGCGATCAATGGCAGTAAGCCAGAGGCAAAGTGAGCCAAGATGGCGGGGAGCTTGAGCGATCAATGGCAGTAAGTCAGAGGCAAAGTGAGCCAAGATGGCGGGAAGCTTGAGGGATCAATGGCAGTAAGCCAGAGGCAAAGTGAGCCAAGATGGCAGGAAGCTTGAGGGATCAATGGTAGTAAGCCAGAGGCAAAGTGAGCCAAGATGGCGGGAAGCTTGAGTGATCAATGGCAGAAATGTACTGAATATCAGAAGCTGTGCATGACTCAGTAGCTTAAGAAACTGTGTGCATGATTGGAAGGTTTTTGGTTCAAATCCGTAGGTCAGTAGAGTGATTTCACCATTGGGACTTTGAGCCCTTTACTCGCAATTGCCCCAGGGACTGTCTGACACTGATGAAAATGTCAGAAGGTTGTGAGGTTGTGTCACACCTCCAGGGCGGTTTAATCGCTATGTTTGCCTGTAATGCTAATGAATGATGTTTCCTTTTCTGTGCCTCATTGATTGGGTCATGATAGGGGTTGGTGTTTATAAATGATGTATCCACAGTAAGTAAAATGTAAAATGTAATTTTATTTGATAAACTGTTGACAAGGACCATTGCTTGATAGCACACATTATACCTATCACACCACAGAAATGTCTGACAAATGGACACCAAATGCCACAGGAAGTTTGTTTTGCCATTTTTTTCTGCCTTACCAGAATTTGTGGTGGTACAAACTCCAGAATTCAGTGGGATAGCGGGTGTTATAATAAATTTAATGCCATGATAAGAATGTAATGTCATTAAATGATCATCATTGGTGAAATAGTTCTTAGTTTCCTAGGCTCTAGGTATTTTTGCAGATTTTTACCTGCTGTAGTTTCAAGACTTGTACAAAAGAAGGATATAGAAGGATTAATTTCACAATATTAATACCAGTGTCAAGAAAATACATTGAATTAACCAAATTATGTATCATGAGGTCAAAAATATTGTGCTTGTTTGGAATATAGTGATGACAATAAAGTAGCCTAAAAATGTTTGTCTTCTGAAAACCAAGCTTAGTTCATATCACTACCCTAATATACAGCTGAATGGCTTTAAACACAAGAGTAACAAACACATAAGAAATATCAAATCAGAACGTTTTACCTTGTATGTTCGGGTGCGTGCAACCTATTTTCAACATTTTAAAAAAGAAAAACTGTACAAATACCTATTTATCAAACTGAGACTCACTTGCCTTCATTCATTTTCTGTAAAGAATAAGTGAAGACAAGTGAACGTGAAACATTGAGGTTTATTGTATGTCTTACTTATATGTGCCTGTCTGTTGTCTTTGTGTGTGTGTGTGCGTGCGTGCGTTGGTTGGTTGGTTTGTACCACATTGTGAATACCAAATGCCCCCACAATGTGATGGCATGTCTCACTTCCTCAGTTTTACACAAAATCTGTGAACGTTTATAATAAAAACCAAGCAAGCAGGTTTAAATAAAAACTGAACAAAGTTTATTTTTCAGAACATTTGTCACGGACCTAAGTGGAGACGTGTTTCTTGTATTTGGCACATTTGAAATGCACCCTCCTACTGCAGTGGTCACATGGCACCTAAAGGAAAGTAAAACTAACTCATCATCTGAAACAACCAAACAAATCTTTATGACAAATCTTTTGAGAAATGTAATATTTTTGTCTATATAAATTCAGAATTCAGAGTCCGGGAGCATACAAACGATATAATAACAATTACCTTGATATGTTTAATCCACATAATAAACACAAATATCAACAAAATATAATAACCCTTAAGATAAATGACGTTAAGACTAGCATACTCTGTTTCTGCTAAATATGCAAGATTAGCAAAAGCTTTCTGACTTTGGAGATTTAGGGCATAATGTTGACTTATGATTAGCAGTTTTTGTCTTGTAGGTCAGAACAGGTGCCCTCTGTGTTTGTTCAAAATGGAACACATTTTATTCTTCAATTCGGGACAATCCCATACAGTATGAGATGGTTTGGTACTCTACCATGTCAAATCCATTCTGTAGAACAAGCAGCAAGGCAGTTAGGGAAAAAAATCAGCAACCATGCTATCAGCATTTTCTGGTGCTACGATATACCAGGGTTATTATTGTAAATGAAAACTAAAAATATAAGAAATGATTTTAGCAAGCAGAAATAAAATAGAATCTGAAAATAAAATTAAAAACTACAACTAAATGAAAACTATAAACATTTCTTCCAAATTGAACTGAAATTAAATCAAATGTCAAATACTCTTACTTTTTATGTAAAAACTAATGAAACTACATTGAAAATTTAATAAAACTATACTGGATTTCAAGTGAAAATAATATAAAAATAAACACTAAAGCAAAAATAACTATAATAGAACTCCACCCTATGACAAAAAAAACCCTTTATTTTTGTATGGTTTATTTTTTAAAATATATTTTTAGTTTGCAGTCCATATAATCCTTTTTCATATTCAGAGTCTGTTTTCAGGGAATCCTAAGGGAATTTCAAGAATTATTTCATGATAATTATCGTTATCCAGTGACCTGAAAAATTATTGTGATAAAAATATTTTTATATCACCCAGCTTCAGTTATTTATATTCACTCTGTTGTTATTTTACTTTCCTTTATGTTCTTTTGTTTTTTCATGTTATGTGACTGACATGCGTAATCAGTCTAACTTGGGGATATTTAATTTACTTCCCTGGTAATTCAGATTTCTGCTTGGCCTGTTCCTTCCTTTTTCATGTCAGTGTTTTTGTTTTGCAGACGGTTTTATAAAGATATGAATGCCAAGGGACTGGAGAAGAAGTCCAATTTGGACCTGTTGGAGTGAGTGATCAACATCTATTAGAATTTTATTGGAATTAACACTATTTAATGTTCAGATATTATGCTGCTGTAGATTAATTTATATAGTGAATAATACTGTTTTTTTCTCTCTCTCTGTCACTCTTCAAGGAAGGATGTTGGTTTAGATTTGTTTTTTCCACGCGAGCTAATTGATAGCATGAAGGTAACATTTGTCCTTAAATCTACCTCGTTGCCATGGACATGCCCCGAGCATGTGACCAAGGTGACCGATATCCCAGCTGGTCCCTAACTGCTGATGCTTTGTGACAGCCCAAGCAGCTGAGGAAGATGATCCAGCAGACGTTCCAGCAGTATGCCACGCTCAAGGAGGAAGACTGTATGATGAAGTTCTTTGAGACATTTGGAGACTTTTCCAGTTTTGATGATGAGGTGTTTTCCTGCGAGCTAGTGGTGAGAATCTCATTTAGCCTAATGGAAGATCTGACTGTCTATCACTCCGTTTGTCTGATCATTAATTAGTATGCACATGCCAAATTTTATACACACAAACATAATATTCCAATTAAGAAAAAGACATACAGCTTTTAATTTTGTCTGTGATAATACTATCCAATCAAAATGAAATCTCCCGTTCTCCCATTGGATGATTGCTCCAAAGATAAATGTAAAAATTTCATATTGATTTTATTTACGTTTAATTTTTTGCCTTCTCAATAAGAGGTAAAAAACTATTAAGTGGCTAACAAGAATGTATATATTAATACTTATTTAACGTATTTTTAAAGTTATTTCCGTTTTCTGTCCATTTTCGAATAGTAAATCAAGACTTTCGTCTGTATTTTTAGGGGACATTTTTGCTTTAATTTGGCTGCGCTTTTCTCGTTCTCCCGGCAGCAAGGCTGGAGTCTGGCAGTGGAGCTTGTGGTCGGACCCAAGGGCATCCGGCAGCGCACTCAGAAGTACAGCGCGGTTAGAACCGCCGCCGTCTCCCCTGCGTCTTCCCCGGGGCTCTCTGTCTTCCTGCTTCATTTTTGCCATCGCGGTTCCATAACAAAAGCACCGTATCTGTGGTTTACCTGGACATATCGATCTGTGTAGAGCATGTTCGTGTCAGCATTGGGTCGGTAATGTCTGCTAAGCATCAGTAAAGACAGCACACCAAGCGCGGACAGGTAAACATAGTACACTTTACACAAACAGAACATCATAGCAAGAAATATTAAGGAAATAAATAGATATTAATAATAAATGAACTGGAAGTATAAAGCTCTGGAAAAAATTAAGAGACCGTTCTATATTTTCTAAGAATCTGCATTCTTTAATCGTGGTTCTGCTGGCAGAAGGTTACACTGAGCTGCTGGTGGCTTCCAGGCTCAACATTTCTAAGACAGCAGTCCACACGAACAGTAGATACTATGAATGACCAAAAACCAGGCAGGTTGGGGGCAGAAGGACCCCTCAAGATGACCCCCAACCTTTCCAACGGTGCCTCATAATTCGGAGGATGACATCAAGTGACCTTCAAAGGGAATGGGAAACACTGAGCTGCTAGGACAGATGGGGCAGCTGGGACTCCTAGAAGCCATTAAAGACCCACAGATCATGGAAGAAGCCCTTCATCAATGAGAAGCAAGGAAGAGCCAGGCTGGAGTTTGCAAAAAAATGTATATTTTACACAGACATATTCCCATAAACTGAGAAATAAGTGAAACTAAAAATGTTGCCGTGGTCACTTAATTTTTCCAGAGCCGTATATGCAAACAGATCGCACCGGACTTTCACTGCAGCAAAGGGGGATGCTTCCTGACGTGTCACTGTGTACCATCTACACTAAAGCTAAAAGCTAAAACTGCAGCAAGGAAACAATACGTATTAACATGACATAATTAATGTCTTTCTTATCCCCCCACAGCCTATCTACTTAGCCGCTTTCAAACAGGTTAGAAGTATGAAATGTTCTGTGCAAGAGAACAACAAAGGTCTGTTACACCTGGATATAGAAGGAGTAAAGCAGGTAAAAGGTTTTTTAATGGTGTCTGTCCTGTAAATGAAATCACCAGTGTGACCTTAACTTGTCTGTGCCATGGAATAAAGTAAGCAGTCTTCTTATTTGGCTCTATTGATTAATGCACTCACTTTGAAATGTGAATGTGGATTTCAGCGAGTACTTTATAAAGTCATTTCACAGTTCACGGGACATTCCGTTGCACTTCTGTGGTATTTCAATGTATTAGTAGCACCACTAATTGACAGCATAAATGATGGTTCCACCCTAATTTAGAAGGTGAATTAATGGGTCTCTTTACAACTGTCAACTGTAGTTTAACTGCAGTAAGAAGCTCTGTTCTTTAACTCTCTGTAAGGTCTAGTGTATCTTGACTAACATTGCATCTTGTGACCTTCTCTTCAGCCACTGTCCATCAACACAAATACACTGGCCGTGGCAGAAAACATGGCTGACCTGATAGACGGCTACTGTCGCTTGGTGACCGGCTCGGATATTTCCTTAATTGTCAGGTCGAAGAAAGGTAGGTGCAGTAGCTTTATGATAAAAATGACACATATTCTGATCATCTCATTAGTCTTGAAATAATAATTTTGTTTATGTCTGTCATTTATTAGACAGGAAATCAAATCTTGCCCTCCCTGAAATTCCAAAGAAGTAAGTTGATCGTTAAACTTTAATGATTGTTCAGAACAACATGGGGGGTGGGCAGAAGGATTTGTATACATTGTGCAGTGTCTATTTAGACAATGAATACAGCAGCATAAAGGTGAGGAACAATTATAGTGAATAAATACATAAATGATATTAAGCTGAAGTGACTCTGCTGTCATCTGTTGAGTCAGCGACTGTTGTCAGATGGGGTGTGATCACGCTGTTGTGTTTCTTCAGTAGTGAGAGGAAGGAGTCCAGCAGTTCATTCAGGGGCAGCTTCGGTAAGTGTCCTGTCCTCCCCCCTTCACCCCCCCGCCCCTCTGTGTTCATCTCTGCACATACCGTGCTGTCCATTAGTCTCTGACCAAAAATGATGTCATGCTTGTCCCTTTAGGGTCGGACATTTATGCCGAAATACCGGACGAGAGGCCTAAGTCTGGTAAGCAGAGGGTTGCCCCCCCCCCACTCTCTAAGATGATGTCATGCTTGTGGATCCCAGCTTCATCCACGCTAAGGTCAAAAAGTTTTTTTAAACATATTTTTATTGAAATTTTCTTATTAACCTTAAACATCAGTATCCCAACAAATCAGATAAACACACCCTCCCTCTATCCAGCAAAAAAATAGAGAAATAAACTAAAAAAAAAAAAATAATAAATAATTAAAAATAAATAAAGGAAGATCACAGCAGCGCACACCCTACAGAGCCTTTCAAATTAATCACAATTAGAAATTATGAGTTTCCAAAAAGCGTATGTAGGGGTTCCATAACTGAGCAGATTATCCTTCTGGCTTGTAAAAGTCCAAAGTCAATAAGCAGCGACAAAATCTTCAGGAAATATTACCATTATACAAAGTTTGGCTTGTAAAGGAACCTCTCTTCCAATTATAAGACCCATATGTTCTATTACAAGGTCATTTTTATTTCTGTTTCAATTCAATTCAATTCAATTCAGTTTATTTTTATATAGCGCACTTCACAACAGAGTTGTCCCAGGGCGCTTTACATGGGTGTGTTCGAACACATTGATATACACACATTGATGTTTGAGAGTAAATCACTCTCCTTTGGCACAGGGAACCTCTTTTGTATAATTTATCACAGGAGTCCCTGCAATCATTAATGCTTATTTTCTGGTTTCCATTTTTAATATCATTTACTTTTAATGTTATTTACTTTTAAAATGCCAATGGGTATCCTTTAGAACAGGACAGAAGACAGACAGACAGACAGAAGACATTTTAGAGAAATGCCATGCTTTGCACCTGAAAATTAGACTGGTTATGCATTTTAAGTGGCTATTAATGATGATATAAAACATCAAAATAATTAATGAAACCAAATAATTATTATAGCTGTTCAGAGCATTAGTTAACAGTATGGTTATTTTACCATGTAACAGTCACTTCATAAGTCACAAATGTTTTGTTTTTTTATCTTAGTAGTAAAATATGGACTATCAAGAGAAGCCATTGTTCTGGGCCGAATCCTAGGCGAGGGTTTTTTCGGGGAAGTTCATGAGGGAGTTTACAAAAAGTCGGTAAGTATACGTGTCACCATCAGCTCTTTCGCCTCGGTTCCTTTCTGCTGGCTGCTGCTTCGGGGTTTTCTCGGGTTTCTTGGAGGAAATTGTGGGGTGAGGAAAACATCATGACCTGCTGTAACATCTGACCACCCACAGCGTGCAATAAGTACACGTACTGGAATAGCTAGACATGATGCATTAACAAATATAAGGACTAATAATAGCAACTAATAAATGGCATATAATGTAGTACCTGAGTTCATTGTGCGTGAAAACATTATTACATTGTTGGATGAGGATTTTAAATACTTTATTAGAAGCTTATTATATTTTGATTTGTTATTACATTTTGGCTATTACATTATTCATAGTTGTCCTGGTTACAGCTGCATTTATGTTAAAATTGAGATGATACAGAGAATATTAGTGAGGATGGAGGGGTCCTTTATAGTTATTACATTATGTGCAATTATTACATTATGAGCTGCTATCGATGTTCCACTGTGTGCCCGAAACAGACGGGGGAGAGGATCACCGTGGCGATAAAGACCTGCAAGGACTGTTCCCCCGACGTCAAGGAAAAGTTTATGAGCGAGGCTGGTAGGAACAGTGGCGATATTTACCACCACTCAAATATCGCATTTACATGGGGCCACTGAGGTCTGGGGCCCCCTGTTGGCCAACACCTGTCGCTACATTGCTTGAGTATGGCCCAAGAAACCACACATCTGCCCCTAGGAACCAACAATGTCTTTGATATTAGCTTATTGAATAAGTTGATTTGGGTATATGTGTCCCTCACACTTACTGTGTTAAACCTGACTATATAATTATGGAGTACAGAGCTGAGGCCAAAGGGCTTCCTGAGGTTGTGTGTTTTTCATTTTGAATGGATGGAGCCAGACTGTTGTGTCTCTTGTCCCAAACTTCTTTGGTCCTCAGTGATCATGAAGAAGCTGGACCACCCACACATCGTTAGTCTGATTGGCATCATAGAAGAAGATCCCGTGTGGATTGTCATGGAGCTGTACAAGTACGGAGAGGTGAGTCATTGCACTGCATGTCCTGCTAAGTACGCTTTGCCTGTGCTTCTCCCACTTAAGTATTATAAGTGTAAGAGCTTGAAGTGTTAGATGTCACCTTGAGTGAGTATGTCCCGTCTGATGGCTAAGTACAGACAGCCGTTATCCATTCATACAGCAGGATGTATAATCAGAGAAGTAGAAATTTGAGGCGGTATCCTGTAACGCCACGATTCCTAGGCCGCGGGTTCGATTTCCAACCAGTTTGCTCATTCTCCTCGGGTTTGTGTGGGATTGCTCTCATCTATCTTAAAGTTCAAAAACATGTGGTTTAGGTGTATTGGTATCTCTGTATCACTCTGTGTGTGTGTGTGTGTGTGTGTGTGTGTGTGTGTGTGTGTGTGTGCGCCCTGTGATGGACTGGCATTTCTTTCCGCTTGTCCATCACCTCATTCCTTGTGCTTCCTAGGAAATTATGGATGATGAAGCATTAGAATATGGATAAAAGATTATGGAAGATGGATGGATGAATCAGGGCCACTGTGGGAACTATCAGCAGCAAGCTTCACCTTAGATATCCACCACATCATCTGCTGTCTTACTGTGTGTGTTTCCATTAGCTGCTACTTTGCTCGTGGTGGATAAGTTAATCTGCGCGTGGCCTTCTGGGGATATCTTACATACTAAAATTACAAGAAAACAAAAGCTGTCAAACAAGAGGAATGAGGAATAGATGCAGTTTTATGGAGATCCATAGGCTCTGCTTTGCTCTTCTAAGCTTTCTAAAAGGGGATAAAAAGACTGAATTAAAGAATGTTAAATGGTTTGATGACACAGCACAGACTTAATAGTGAAAAACCTTGTGATTAATCCTCCCTCTCCTCTGTTGTAGCTGGGAAACTACCTGATAGAAAACCATCACACGCTGACCAATGTCACCTTGGCACTCTACATCTTGCAGATATGCAAAGCTCTTGCATATCTGGAGGGGATCAACATGGTTCACAGGTAAATGACACTTTTTCCCTCCCCAGTGTTTTTACATCGCCAGAAAGCTTTATTCCCTAATGGGGCAGCAGGTGAACAAACATGGCAGGACAAGTACGCCTGGAAAATGGTTATTTGCACAGTTTTGCAGAGATTTTGGCAATATTGTGCGTGAGCAAATATCAGCTTAAGCTGCTTGGCAGAAACTGCTTCAAAAAATTTTTTTTATTCGGACAAGGTGGACATTTGATTCTTTGTTAAAATAGTATTATTACAGACAAAATGAAAAGCTGCATCTTTCTCTTTTTTTTAATTGGAATATTACGCTAGTGTGTATAAATTCTGACGTAATAAGCTACCCTAGGGGGTAGAAATTGATCCTGAATGTGCTGTCAGACGGAAGTATCAAAATTTACTGATGGGTTAAATGGGCAACAAGCAGTAAAACTACAGCTTCATGGATACCTTCAGCGTGGCTTTTAATGGAAAGAAAAATTTTGAATGCAAATTTGCCACTCTGCCCCGACAGCTGGCCTATAGGAAACAAGGGCAGTACCAGTCACTGCCGTCCCTGGCCTCAGGTTTGAGTGAAAACCCAACTTGCGAGACAAAATCCTGTGTGCTGTTCTGCCTCTCTGGCTTACTGTCTGTGCTGTTATCCTCTGTGGTCATTTTGTTATTAGTAGCAGCTTCCGGAAACAGCCGGGAAAAAAACGCTTCAGTGATTCAGAGATGAAACAAGTAGCCCAAGACTGTATCACACACGTTGATGTTTCTGATACTAATTGTTAGTTTTCCTAGAATTATTTTTGCATTGTTACATTGTATCGAATTAGTTTAATCACAACACAAGATACTTCTGGTGAGATTTGCCTGCAATTTGGAACTGGTCAACAAATGTGTCATTTTAACAGTGTGTAAAACGTTCCACACGAAGTTTATTCTGAGACCTTTATGGTAACTTATTATAACATGCATGTGTCCTTCAGCTAAAGCCTTCAGCATAGCATGTATTGATAGTGTAAATCTTACATTATTATATTTTGTTATATTTTAGCATTATATGCCATACAGCAATAGGTGTTCTAATACAGATATCTTAAAGGGATATACCATTTAACCATAATGCCCACATTATGACACGGTGTTTCATGCTGCCTTTAAGTAGCTAGCTGTGCTGATTTAGTCCCCTACAGACAGCTGATGCGTCTGCCTTGTTCGCTCAGAGATATTGCCGTCAGGAACGTGCTGGTGGCTGCGGCGGACTGTGTGAAGCTGGGAGACTTCGGGCTCTCCAGGTACATCGAGGAAGAAGAATATTACAAAGGTGAGCTTTAAGGTTTTATGGCTTTGGTGGGTAATGTCATGCATAATGAACGGGTGCAAAATGAGGAAGCTGAAACTCTGCGTTTTTCCGCCCTTCTGGCCTTATCTAGTGAACATCTAGCACAGGATCCCAGTGTCGGCCTAATGGTGAATTCGTTGTAGCTAGGTTTATCATGATCATGAAACTTTTTTTAGACATTACACTGCGATAAACGATATTGTCATTTTAAGATCGTTTTATGGCACTGATATAATATTAGCGAAAGAGTGCACCTACGCTCTTTTAATGTACTTTTAATTCTTGAGAATATTCAGATATGGAATTGGAATATCAAAAAATGTAAATATCCTAAACAAATAAAACCACAAACAAAGACAAAATGGACTCTGACTGTTAACAAGAACAGTATTATATATTAAACATTTGGCAGGGGTATAGAGAATCATTTGTTCCTTTACAGGCAATGTACTGGGTCGGTAGTATATTGCCCGTATTACCCTGTAAAGGAACGAATTACTGTATGAGGCTCCGCTCAGTGAAGCGAGCGATGATTCATTGGCCAGGGGAAGAGTATATATGTTTTTGCCTCAGGATTATTATCATTTTAACTTTTTCATTTAGTATTTATATTATTTTTATTTTAGTTTGAAATCCAGTTTTGTTTTAGGTGTGGTTTCATTAGTTTTTATTTTAAAGATGTAAAACTGTTTGGTTGTTGTTTTACATAGCACCATACTTAGTGCATGGTTAGTTTTAGTTAGATTCTTCTTTATTCTTATAACAATGATGTCACACTTCATTAACGTGACTTTTAAAAACAGCTTGGCCTGGCACGCTGGCACTAAAAGTGCGGGCCTCCTTTATTTGAACAAGTAATCATGCGTCCCATGCTTAGACATGGCACCGTCCGATACCCATTATCAGTATTGGGCCGATACTGACCAAGCAGCTGATGGAGCAAAATCTGCAAACTGGAGCCTTAGGGCTGTGCCTTTTGCATTGGGCTGCCAATGTGTAGGACCTAAAAGCACTTAATCTGCATCCCCTCCCCCCCCCACAGCTTCTGTGACGCGGCTCCCGATCAAGTGGATGGCCCCCGAGTCCATAAACTTCCGGCGCTTCACCTCGGCGAGTGACGTTTGGATGTTTGGTGAGTGGCTCCTCACACCATCCATCTGCACGGGGCGATTCATTCAAAGTGTAGAACTTCCAGAAAGAAAACGAGCACCTGCCAGTTAGCTGAATGGAAATTTGGCCGTTTCGTTTGCATACTGGCAGAACTATGGGCCAGCATATTCATAGATCGTACTTCCCCACCCCCTGCTGTTTCCTCCCGACTCAGTTTATATGCTTTGTGTTCCATCTCGCCTCTGAGCATTTTCATCATCCACCACGGCGTATTGATGGGTGCCATCTTGAACCGTTCCTCAGCGGCAAAAATATTTAAAGTCCATTAAACTGCAGCAGAGGTATTAGAGAGTTCTGGGGTGTTTTATGAAATAATAAACTACCCTGACAGGAGGTTAGGGTAGATCTGGGAAGAGGAGCACATATTTTTATGACCTGTGAATCCAATTCGCTTCCTTGACATGTTTATGTTGTATTTAGCGGTAGAGGAGTGCTGTCAGTGTTGCGCGTTTTTGTCTACAGTATTCGTCTCGATCTCGTTTATTTAGCTGGAAAGACACTACTAACGGCTGCCAAAAAAGGGTTTTCTAGCTACTTAGCTATCAAACTAGTTTTTAGGGTACTGGGTAACTGTGTGGGGTTAGTGTTGTTTCTTACTTTTGGTTGTATGTATTAGAACTGGCCTTATAAACAGCAGTGAGGATAAGATTACGATGCCTTTATTGTCACTGTATTCATAATACAATGAAATTTCAAATGTCCATTGCAGTGGTATTAAAACATACTGTGACACACATACAAAACATAAAAACAAAGGCAAAAAACGTAAAGTGGTATAAGTGCAAGTACCCAGTTACAATATTTCACTGATAAAATGAAATGCACAGATACAAGTTAATAAATATTATTAAGTGGGTTGTAGAGTCACTGTGTATGTTTATTGAGAGTCTGTATGGGTTTAGGAAAACAAAACTCCTCGGAAGTCTGTTACTGCATGTTTTTATTGACCTGTATTGCCTGCCTGAGGGCAGAAGGTCAAATAGGGCTGAGAAGAGTCCTTTGTGATGTTTTTTGGTCTGGAGAGGTAGCGGGTGTCAGCAATACCCTCAAGTGAGGGAAGTGGACAGCCAATGATATTCTGTGCTGACTTTATGACCCTCTGTAGGGCTTTCCGCTCGGTCGCTGAGCAGTCCCCATACCACACTGTACAGCAGTATGTTAAGATGCTCTCCTTGGCAGAGCGGCAGAGCTCCACCAGCTGCCCTCCACACAGGCCGTTCTTCTTGAGGACTTGCAGAAAGTGCAGGTGCTGCTGTGCCCTTCTTCACAGCAGCCGTGATGTTTATCACCGACCAGGAGAAGTTGTCTGACATGTGGGTCGCCAGGAATTTAAAACTGTGGACTATTTTCACGCAGTCTCCATTTATAAAGATGGGAGAGGGGCCGGTTCTGCACTTCCTGAAGTCCAGAATCAGTTCTTTTGTTTTCCCTGTGTTCAGTATCAGGTTATTCGCAGAGCACCACAGGGTCAGTTTATGGACCTCATCCCGGTAGATGGACTCATCCCCTCCTGAGATGAGGCTGACCACTGTAGTGTCATCTGAAAATTTTATTATAGAGTTGGAGATATGGGAGGCTGTACAGTCATGCGTGTAGAGTGAGTAGAGTAGTGGACTCAACACGAAGCCCGGTGGAGACTCAGTGCTAAGAGTGGGGGGGGGTGGCGAGGTGGGCCCAACCTGACAGAGAGGAGGCGCTTTGTAAGAAGGTCCATGATCCAGGTGCCGAGGTGAGAGGAGAGACCCCGGTGGAGCACTTTCCTGATGAGGACGAGGATCATGTCGAAAGCAGAGCTGTAAGCAATGAGGAGCATCTGAACGTAGGTCCTCCTGTGTTTTAGGTGCTGTAGTGCCGTGTGAAGAGCGATGATGATGGCGTCCTCTGTGGATCTGTTCTCCCTGTAGACAAATGGTGGGGATCAAAGGTGGGGGGGAGGCTGCATTTTATATGCCTCAGCAATAGTCTCTCAAATCATTCTGTGATAATAGGAGTGAGAGCGATGGGTCTGTAATCATTTAGACTGGTTGATTTGAGGCAGGGTGGGACAATGGCCTGTGCAAAGGACAAATTAAAGATGTTAGTGAAGACACCAGCGAGTTTGTAGGCACAGGTCCTCACTGTATCTCACTGGGCATTCTGTCCTGGCCAGCAGCCTTCCACGGGTTCACCGCTCTGACCAGCTGTCTCAGCCAGTGCCTGGGTGCCTAGAGTGGGGGTTTGGGGTGGGGGGGGAGGTGTGTGTGTTACTCTGACAAGCTGGTGTAGCAGCTTGATGGGTGCAGATAACGTGTTCTTTGCAATCTTGTCGGTTTCCAGTGTGGGCAGTATTAAGGCTCTTTCTCAGCAGACGTGACAAACGCAAACCCATTGTTTCCTATGGCTTTGGTGGCAGTTTTCCACTGCTAAGTGAAGAACCACAGTCAGGGCAGCACATAGCATGCAGTGATGGCATGCAGTGATCTCGTGGCCAAAGTTCAAATTTGTTGGGCTTTTGCGCGTCGTGATCTGACGTATTGTTTGCACAGCCAATAGGAAGTCCGTGGAAGAAAATGGAGAAGATAGTCTTGGTCATTTGAGATTTTCCTTAAGAATATAATGCATCTCTCCGGTCCTACAGAGGTATTGGAAAATGCATTGCTGAACAAGTTGGCCTCCCCTTGTGTTTAGATTGTACATTAATTAATGTACGTGTATTATTGGCTCAATGAGGCTCATATCAGTTGCCCAGTTGTTGTTGACAGTCCTTAGTAGTGATATTCAACATAGACAAATAATAATATCAGATTATGCAGTGTAAGCTAGAAAATCTCAGCTGGGCCGTGTATAACCCCTGGCCCTGTGTGTGTGTGTTTGCGTGTGCAGCCGTGTGCATGTGGGAGATCATGAGCCGAGGCCAGCAGCCCTTCTTCTGGCTCGAGAACAAGGATGTGATCAACCACCTGGAGCAGGGGGTCCGCCTGCCGAAGCCTGAAGAGTGCCCCCCTACTCTCTACAGCCTCATGACCCGCTGCTGGACTTATGACCCCAAGGAGAGGCCTACCTTCAAGGAGTTAGTGTGCAAACTGTGGTACGGCCTGCTAACTTCCTGAGTGACTGACTGAACTTTGCTGATGACACTGGGTACCAGTGAACCACATGTGTTCTCATGTGTTTCTGGGAGCCGGATGCTACAATGAAGTGGTAATTGGGTTAATTTCCTGTCATCTAAGCCTTGTGGTTGTAGTGACGCTTTTTTTTAGTCAGGCGACATTTTTGGTGAAAAGCTGAGAGCGATTTTATTTTTTTTTTTGCAGTTTTTTTTTTTTGGTTGGCCTGTTGCTGAATGTAGCTCATTAAACCAAGGAGCTGTGTGAGTCGGCCATGTTTACGACCTGCCGTTAAAGAAAATGTGTAGGTTCATAATGCTGAGATGCGACTACTCCCCCCCCCCCACCCCCCAGTGATGTGCACAAGATGGAGAAAGAGCAGGAGGCGGAGCAGAGGATGCGCCCCACCAGGACCTTAGACCCCAGAATTCCCTTAAATGACCCTCCCCCCAAGGTACCTGCCCCATCGTTAAACTTCCCACCCACTCCTGCATAACTCTCCTATCTGATCGCCCCGCACCCCCACTATTCTCTTTGCAGCCCTCGAGGATGAAGCCCCCACGCTTTGGAAGCACCCTTGGGGTAGGCCTACAAATCCAGGTATGCTTCCATGTGCCTGATATCACCACCTGCTGGTCATAATATGTAATACCAACCAAGCTGTGTAGCTGTGGATTTTTTTATGCAAACTGCTATGTTTTTCTGGACAATTTAGAAGCACATTGTTACATTTGTATTACATTTTATTACCTTGAAAAGTATATATATGCTTATTATATTACACATAGTATGCCTAATTCATAATTTTCTTGTCCACTTAACGTTACTGGTGTAAGGTCCGCATGATGTAAATTTTGTCATCAGGAATGTGCATGTGGACTGTGCGCGTACAGTCTAGATTCTGGATCACACAGGGACCATTGTGACACACGATGTATGAAGTACTGTAGGCTTATTGAATGGATGGATTTCTGGGGACTGGCTTGTGTATTCCTCGAATGCCTTCTTGTAGGGTGTGATTGTCACAGCTGTGTGTGGCACAGCGTTCGGCGCCGTGTCACTTTGGGCCCAGCTCTCCCATGTGTCTGTCTGTCTGCCCGTCTGTCCGCACGCTGCCCACTGCTCCGCTTCCCCAGCTGCCCGAGTCGCTGTGTGCCAGCTCTCCTGCCATCGCTAGCCCTTGTGACTACCAGTCGCCCTTCGACTCCAGCCACTTCCTGCCGCTGCCTAAGTCGGCCCCACGCCGCTGCAGTGTGGGGGTAAGACCGCTACCCGCTCAGCCAGTGCCGGAGAGAGCCCAGGGGTGGCCCTGGGGTGGGGGCCCGGTATCCAGGTTCCTCTCTTGCAAGAGCAACGCCAGACAGCAACCCCAGACCTTTCAAGCAAACTTCAGGCTTTTAGTTTATTGCTGATGCTGCACAGTTATGAGTAAACAGATCCATCTCTCTGCTCTCGACCCCCCCCCCCCCCCCCAAGGCCTTTCCGCAGCCATTTCCATGCTCTGTTCTGTTCTTTCATTCACTGGTTTGATGCTTCTAATATTTGACTGATATATCCTTCATGTATTCGTGTTTTTAACTTTTCCTCGGCTCGTGTCCCCCGGCTGACCTTGTTCTCCCTTTTCCGTCGCCTCATTAAAACCCAGAGTAGCTTTATTTTTGAATTTGCACTTTGTTCTTCTTTGTCACCACACAAAGTCAACACAGATTTGGGGTTTTAGCGCAGACTCACTCTTCTTTTCACCTGCATTTTCCAGCTTTGAATAACGTCATAAAAAATGGAATAGTAGGGCAAATGTGTAAATAAATAAATAAATAAAAAATATCTGAATGAATGAACAAAATTGCAATCGAGAAATCTTGTATTTTAAAAAAGTTAAAATGCATGCAAAGCATGTTGATCTGTCCATTTCCATGGAAATTCACTAAAAGTGTGCTGAGTGAGATTAAAGCAACGCTCTGCGTTTCTTAAAGGAGGGGGATCTGATCATAGAGCCAAGCAGCATGGAGGACGCACAGCGCATCTGGGAGATGGAGCGACAGCGCCTGCAGGAGACGCTAAAGAGGCAGAAGCAGGAGATGATGGAGGACAACAAGTGGCTGGAGAAGGAGAAGAAGCTGCTGGTGAGGCACCGAGAGCTGTGGGCTTTGGGCTTCCGGCGGGTTCTTTAGAAGCCAAATGCGGCCTGTATGGGCATGGAACGCACGGCCTCAACTCTCTTTCCACCTGAGACAGGTGGAAAACAGCTGATTACATCTAACTGTCTCATTGTTCACAGGACCATATATTTTGAATCCATCATTAACGCGTTGTGTTGATTTTGTTGGAGATATGGTAACTACAATAACTTTGTGTCTGTCCGTTATTTTACTATAAATTATGCAGTAATTTCCCAAATTATGTCATAGCTAAACATTTTTATATACAAATATTTGATGTTCCTGTTGATTGTTTCCTTGTGGACTTGTACGGTAAGTATAATATTTAAATACTGTTCTGGACGTCTTTGATATCTATAATGCATTACTGTGCTTATACTGACCCACAGCCCCATCATTGTGGGATGTTAGTTGTTTAATCATGAAGCCATTACTTCACCCGTCTAGCTTTGTTTAGACTGTGTGGGTATGGAGACTGGCTCTGCATTTTGTAGGCTGTCCAAGACTCAGGGAATCTTAATGTTCCCTCCTTTGTTATTTCGTCTGACCTCAGGCTGTCATGGGCTCTGCCTTTGGTGTCTTTGTAAGTGCTGATTTGTACATTCTCCTGAGCATGCAGTCAGTTCCTCACCACCAAATCATCTCGTCCAATCACAGGACCCCATGGTGCCAGATGACCTGCCCACTCCAGTGGTATAGTACCTTCATTTTCTTTTTTTCTTCTTTTTTTTTTTTTAAATCATTTTATGGGCGTTATTTTGTTTCAATTAACTCATCTGACAAAAATGTGTCACTCTTGCTTTTTATACTTGATCGTGATTGAATATATTCCAGCATATTTCATTTTGAGCACAAGTAAATCACACATATAGTTACACAAATCAGTTTCCGTTTGTTTAAAAGATGTCACTCAGCCTATTAGATGGCCTGTTTTGAGCGGTTTGAATAATCTTGCACTTGCTTTTTCTAGACTCCTGAACGGGAATCGGGATATGGTGAGTCCTGAGTCGTCCCCATAGTCTTGGCCTGGTATCACTCCATTCTCTTTCGGAATTATGGCTCATTGTGGTCAATTATGCCCGAGTTCTAAATCCAGACCAGTCTACAGTCATCTTGAAAATTCATATTGACAAATAAGGCTAGATTTTAGAGCCCTAGTGTGACGAAGGAAGCCATTTCATGTTATTCAGCTAATTGTTGTTACTTCTGCAAAAGTATTTTTATCGCCAAATGTGCTTGCTTCTATATTTAATTCTGCAGTGCTTGTTCAGTGATGTGAAAGATAAAATTTATTTATGGCCTTCCTGAATGAGTTTATCAGTGTCTCATTGTTTTATAGGAATTTTGTCGCGATCTTCTTTAAAACACCCCTTCCCTTAACTGCTGACTGAAGACTTGTTTATGCACAGCCAACAGGGCATACGGTGTTTGTGGTGAAACTCTGCATTTGGTTATCACCAAACACAGCTCTATAATCAGGTCCCCCATCCTTCGCGAAACCTAGACCATTGCTTTAATCTTATTCAGCAAACTTCTAGCGAAACTCTCTGCAAATGGACAGATCAACATGCTTTGCGTGCATTTTAAAGTTCTATAATACAAGATTCCTCAGTAGCAATTTTGTTCATTCATTCTGTTTCTTTTCTTTTAGACATTTGCCTCACTTCCTTGTTTTGCCTTGTTTGGTTTTTATGATGTTATTTAGAGCTGGAAAAGGCAGGGCCCCTGTAGGTATTCTGGTATAAAGAAAGGCGAGTCTCCACTAAAACCCCAAATCTACAGTGACCTTGGTATTCAAAGAGAACACCAAGACATGGTCGTCACAGAGTGTGACACACAGGTGTGGCGACAAGGGAGAGTGAAGGGCAAATCCACGAAGAAGAAGGGTGTACTTATTTTTTCCCAAATAGCTCCTGCAATTTGGCTGCTTACTTTTTTTTTTAAATAACCCATACATCCATCCATCCATCCATCTTCCTTTTAGTACCTGTTCAGGGACAGTGGGGGGTGACATCTATCCCAGGCAGCATGGGGGACAAGCCTGAGGTGCACACTAG
>JAODJW010000039.1:18122495-18137145 GCA_026777045.1 Hyperopisus bebe | reverse complement strand
GGCCTGAGGTGCACACTAGGGCCTGAGGTGCACACTAGGGCCTGAGGTGCACACTAGGGCCTGAGGTGCACACTAGGGCCTGAGGTGCACACTAGGAATGGGACGCCAGTCCATCACAGGGCACACGCACCTCCACAGTCACACTCTATACGTCTTTTGGAGGCACCGGTTAATCTGAGTTCAGAGGACACTGGAGTATCCACACAACACTGGGAGAAGGTGCAGGCTCCACAGACGTAGGGTTTTTGCCCCCAGTGCTAGAGGGCTGAGGTGACAGTGCTGCCCACTGTGCCACTGCGCCGCTGTGCCACCCTTGTTCAATAAATAACGCCTTAATGAAACCTGTTAAGTGTTTTCTGTTAACTGAGGCAAGATTTGTCGAGTTTTAGAAGCTGGTGAGACCAGATTAATATTCCTTATACTCTGATACATAACAGCACATAATTTGACATAGATAATAACTGCAAAGTGATTATACGCTAAATACACTGTACTTACCTTGGTCCTGTGCTGCATAGGAAGTTGGATATTGTAGGCGTCTTTTATTGCATTTATTATTTAGAGACATGCTGAACTGTAACTGTTTCTGCCCTCCCCAGCTGATTTCACCGCCCCCCCAGAGAAGCCTCCAAGACTGAGCACAAAGGTGACTATCACGCGGCCCCGTGTCCTCGCCCTGGCCGGCAGATGCCACAGAGTAGCACCACACTGTTAAAAACCTTTGAAGTATAGCAGGCAGAAATAGTTTCTTTCTGCTAAATGACCTCATTTAGCAGATGGTGGTAATTTGAGGCATGTAGGCCCAGGAGGGGGGCGGAGGGAGGGGGGGGGGGGGTACCCACAGGCGTCACTCACAAGTGTGACCTCACAGGTGTGACAGTTAATTTCATGCAGGTAACATGGGATAAATTTTTCTTTATTTCTGGCCCTTCATGGCATCATTGACCTCTGTGTGACCAAATTCTTACAGTAGATATTCGCAAAACCTAAACATTTTTAATTGTATTTATTTTTTTATTTATAACTGTGTGGTCATTTCGGATAACACATTGGTGAGTTACATTAGCCTCAAATGGTAGTGGAATTAGCACTTGCTTATGTAAATTTTCATGACAAATCCATTTTGTTTAACTGTTCTGTAGTACTTTAAGTAGGCGGTCAGAAATTCAAACAAGCTCTGAGTTATCGGAAATGTAATAATACATTGTGATATGTGATACTACTAATAATTATTAATATATAGAATATCCTTTTTTCCCCTTCAGATAATCCATGCTTATCAGCACAGATCAGTTGTGTCTCGGTGTTTTCAGCCAATCAGACGGTGGCGATGTAACCAGCTCAGTGTAGTCACGCTTTCGGCCCTGTTAGTAAGCCGGGCCACGTCAGCACGTGCGGCTCGCATACTTTGCAATGGGAAACTGCCAGGTGGCGGTATGGTTTGAGTACGACTCGGTGCCTGGTGGCAGTGGAAAAGCACCATAAGACATGAAACGGCAGCATTTTCACAGGAAGCAGCTTTGCACTTGGGGGGAGGCCCAGAGCCACCCCCTGTTTCTGACAGGGCGGGAAGTCGCACAGAGAGAGCGTAAGCAGAGACACAGCAGCTCCTGTCCTCCATCCTCTGTCGTTAGCCTGTACTTCCTTATAAACTCCCATCCCATGGAGCCTCTGTCACAAACCGAGATTTGTTGGTTAACTAGATAACTCATCAGATTTAAGGTACCCAGATAAAATGGACTTCATCTTTGTTCACTTACATTTAGCCCGTACTACCTTAAATCCAACAAGTTATCTTGCTAACACAAAAATACAGCTTTGTGATACAGGCCCCTGGTCAGGGTATCCTCTGCATCCTCCATAACACCATTGTGCAGTGGCATTCGAATGCAGTTTTGTCTCTTATTTTACGGATACGAAGCACATTTTATACTTTGATACACCTGAATGACCATGGCCATCGAAGTGACAGATGTTGCTGAGGTTTTGGGTTTCAAAGTAAAACACTGCTCAGGGTGTACTGCTCACTCAAGGGTCGCCAAGAGTGAATTTATAAGGGACTATAGAAATTCGAGGAGGGGGGGGGGGGGTGCACTGCAGTGAACCTTGCACCAAAAACTGCAGCCACCTTTACTATGAAATTTCTGCTGTTATTTACGGCACTTCATGTAAACCACAGCAGCACAGCTAACTGAGCGACGCTGTCCTAGAGACACTAAGAGGTCTCGCTCTGTGTCACAACGTCAGTGGCCTAACTGGCTCACTCTCGGCCCTGCCCCCTCGCAGCCGGCCCCCACTGCAGAGATGGACCGCTCCAACGACCAGGTGTACCACTTCGTTATGGAGCTGGTGAAGATGGTGGTGCAGCTGAAGAACGATGTCAACATGCTACAGCCGTCTGAGTATGTTGGTGTGGTCAAGGTGAGGTGGAACGGGGATGGTCATTAGTGTTTGCGTTTCACGTGTACGATGATGTGAAAAAAGATTTATGCCCTCGGAAAAGCCAAGTCTTTAGCGTTCATGATCATCGGCCCTCTTCAAGGCTGGCAGTTAATTACGTTGGCCTTATTTAACAAATAGCAGTATTAGCATTTTCCAGTTAGTTATTCAGTGAATCAGAATTGCAAACTCCTTAGCTGAAAATGCATACAAAACTTATTATGGGGTCTATTCATCTTCTGCACTGGAATATTTAGACTAACAGTACATTTATGTCCAAAATGACATTGGGTCAGAGCAGATAAGTGCATTGTTAATAATTAATATGCCCAAAGAGCATCAGCTCAAGCATATAATCAGTAAGGGCATTAAACCCTTTCAGTTATTAAGTTGCTGGCTAGTAGCTACTCAGATATTAATATGGGAGTGCAGCGCATCATCCATCGCTGGCTAACAGAAGGCATTCTTAGTTAATTGACATGGCTGGGAGATTAGCAAAAAAAAGAGGAGAGGAATATAGAGAGAAGACGCATTTGTGATCACTGCTGAACCAAGGTGAGTAATACAACGATTCCTCTTTTGATGTTATTATGGAAATTGAATTTCCGGCCTTCACAAACCAAAACCTGTCTTTGAAAATAAGGTGCAAATCATGATTAATTTAGAATGTAGTTCATGACATTGGCTAAGGGCCCATGTATAGGAAAAAAAGCCAAAGATGATTGTGTCAAACATATACGCATAAATGTATTCAGTGATGTGAATTCACATCAATATGAAGTCAAAGGGGCACGTATTGACGTGAAACTCTTGCATTTACAACATCAATTTAGTTTTCTCTCTCGGCAATCGCCATTGCAGACAGAGAGCCTCGGTTCTTTCACTAATTTTGAAAGATTTACTCATACCAAGAATTGTGTATTCCGGGTGACTGTGTAATGGGTAAATGGGTGATGGATGGATGGACATTGCACATTCACAGACTCTTCTGTGAATGTTTGGGGCTGAACTGGAAGAATGGCAGTGTTGCAGGTCCGTTTATCAGCCTGGGTACATGCTGAGTGGAGTGGGCTGTTCTCTATTGGCACATAGACTGTATTTGTGCCCTAACACCAATACATTTTGTTTGTTGTATCTGATCTTCTTCAGTTCCCCTTTGAATGGTTAACCTGGCTGTAGTGCAGCTTATTTTTATGATGTTTACAATGGTAGTGTGAGAGGGAAGTTTTGAAGCTCCGCCCAGACCTGCACCCATAAAAAACACACAGACACTCCTCATAGACCCTGTGGCAGCTGTAGGGAGTCTTCCTCTACCTCCTGTCTCCTCCCCTTTCAGCCCTATAGATCTCTTCTTGTGGGTGGTCTGTCACTTCAAGGGTGTTTGCCACCATCCCCCCAGGGACTGTGAGTCAAACACAGGAAGTACATGTTAGCATTGACATGCAATGCGCATGCACCATGTAACATAGCTACTGTCTGCCATCTGTTGTTATTATGTTCATATGCTGGTAGAAACTATTTGTAGATTAAGGAGCTCCAGCGGTAATATCAGTATCTTCTGGTGGGGTTTCTAGATTCCATAGAAACTCTTTAATTATACATTATCCTATGTTTAACCCATTGTTAACAGATGTTTAGATCTTTTGTATAGATTTTTTGAAAAGTGATCTTTATGGCCAGTAGTGGATTAACTTGTCAGCTTAGAGCCTCCAGATATCAGCATGGACACTCAAGTGCTACTGATTTAATACTTTTTCCAAGGCAATGTGCCCTGATTGCTGGGGCTTAGGCTATAGCCTAGCATAGCCCATCCATTTATTTGCCCCTGTTTGTGACACTATTTTTTCTTCTGATGTGACGGTTGTAATTATGCCTGTGTCTGTCTGTTTCAGTCGGTGGGCCTGACCCTGCGGAGCCTCATTAACAGTGTGGACCAAGTCCTCCCAACTCTCCATGATTCCATCAGGACTGAGGTACTTGGCCTGAGGCCACTTCTCGCTTTCCGTAACCTTTGCCCCCTCACGGGTGTCACTCCTTCCCTCAGAACCGGGCGGGGATCCACGGTTCGGCACAAGGATGTGTGGTTCTAGGACGTCCGCTCCCTGGCGGACTCTGCAGAGTGTTGCTGATTATTGATCCACTCCTCCTTATGAAAAGCTTCATTTTTAAAAGTGACAGATAGATGATAATGTCCCCAGACCTTCAGCAATGGTCTTGGGATGATGGCATCTGTGGTAGGTAGGCCATTTCGTGCACTAAAAGGACAATCATGGTACGAAGATGGTGACGTACGCTGTGATCTTCTCTCCCCACAGATCGAAGGCACTCAGAAGCTGCTGAACAAAGACATGGCGGAGCTGATCAGCAAGATGCGGCTGGCCCAGCAGAACGCCGTCACCTCCCTGAAAGAGGAGTGCAAAAAGCAGATGCTGGCCGCCGCCCACACACTGGCCATGGATGCCAAGAACCTGCTGGACGCGGTGGACCAGGCCCGAGTGCGCGCCAATGTGGCCAGACCGAAGCCGGAGGACTCATAGCCGACACGGTCCGAGGGGCCAAAGTGTCCAGTGACAGTGACATGCTGGCTGCCATTTCCTGTTGGGTACGGGAACTGAATGGAAACAGTCATCTCCCTCATAACGAACATTCTGGTTGCTTTGATAGGTTTTTACGGTACAGCTGTTTTTAATAAGGGCTCGGACATACATGCTGTCTCTCTCACACACACACACCAACACACACAGACACACACACACACAAACATACACACACGCACAGAGTTGCAAATAAACCGAATGGAGCGGATGTGCCAATTAAACAAATTAAATAAACTGACAGTATTGTACCTTCTGTGCAAAACAAAGACTTAAATGATTCATACTTCCAATTCTGAGCAGGGTATTATGACATGAAAAATTATTTTAAAATGAATATTTTTTCATTAATTTTATACTTAATAGCTGCAATAAAAATATTTTTACTGCGGTTATAATCTGTAAATTTGGATTGTATGTTTATGGTATTAATTAAAAAGACTGGCGTAATTACTTTATAGTGCCTTTTACCTGTCATGTCAGAATAATTATTTTTTCTAGTCAGTCTGTTGTTTTCCCAGTTCCGTCTGGGAAAAAAAAAAAACAGACGTGTCCCACTCACACCGCATGTCTATTCCTTAGGGTGCCCATTTTTGGGGGCAGAACGTAAAGAAGTGTGTCAAAGCAGCACAAATCTTCACATAAAATATTCTGACTGTAGAAAGCAAATGTCAACATGAAACAATGCAAAATCCTGGAAAGTTCAGGCAATTTAGAAATGCTGGTTGGCCTCATTTTTAGGTCCCAAAAAAGACGTACGACCACCGCACTTTCTGACACCTCAGGCCTGCAACCAGGATGTGGTGGAGATGGTCTCCCAAGACCAGGCCATCAGGAGGTCAACGGGAGCCAAGAAAACAGGGACCTAGAGGGAAGAGACTTGATGACAATTCATCACTGACACTGGAGTCTGTGACCCATATCCAGCTTCCTGTGTTTTGTCACCCAGGACCTTTTAGCACCGGTGGAGAACTTCCTTCATCTGGCTGGTGTTTAGTCTGACTTATCGTTCAGCGTAATTATTATGTAGACAAAAGGCATAATATGCTTATATTTAAAGATCAGTACCCAGCTCGGTCAGGTCGATGTGAGAGATGCTCCTGGATACCCTTAAATGGGTGGACACTTTAACCCCCCCCAATGCTCAACTCAAAGTTACGCTCTAACTTGTATGAGATATATGCTTAATTACTCAAGATTTTATCCATTAAAATGAGTTAGACTGAGAAAGGAAATATTTTTACACAATAGAAATTGTGCATGTTACATACACTTCATAAATCATTTGGTAATGTTTTATTATACAGTACATGGCAGCTTTTAAAAATAACATATACTATGCGCGTGTAAATCCCAGCCACAGTGTGATTTTTGGATAGAGAGAAATAGGTCTTGGCAAACTGCCAGGTAAAGAAGAACCCCCGTCTGATTTAAGGTGTGCCCTCACTGAAAAACCGTATTGTTTTACTTCTAAGGATTCATGGTTTGGGAAACGCCCGCATGAGTCTGTGATGCAGGGTCGAACGTGGGTCTAAATCATGCCTGCCAGCCAAGGAGGCAGGAAGAGTCCGATGGTGCCTAGCAGGCAGACGATGATAAACATCCACAGGAAGATGCGGTCGATCACCATGGCGACATATTTCCAGTCCTCCTTCACCTGCAAAAAGAAGAGCGGAACTTGAAACCAAACAGTGGCCACGATCGAAACCGAATCGAAAAAGCACTAAGGGCTTAAGATGTGTGATAACCATCTCGCTATTCTTAAGGTTGAGATTGTATTCTAAGTTAAAGAAACCAGAAATTCCTGAAAGGTCTACAGACGAGAGGCACTCACAGAGAAGTCGGCATCCTCCGCTCTCAGGTGTTCTGCGATGTAATGCACCCCTTCCAGAGCGCGGACGACACTGGGGGACAGCGCGAGAGTGGCGTCCGACACCAAGTTGTCGATCTTGAAGCTGCGTTTGTTGGGGTCGACCCTTCCCCCCAGCTGCCTGGCTACACCCTCTAGCCGAGACTGAAGGTTCTGCTTGTGGAGCAGCGGGCTGTAAGCACGCTGGCGAGGCGAGGCGAGATGCAAGGGGGCCAGGGCGCCCAGCTCCACGTCGCTGCAGCGCCCGCCAACGTCCGTCTCCTGCAGCCAGCTTTTGGAAGTACTCAGGTGGACATTCCGGCATCGGGGCTGTGTCCGGTGCTGGAGCAGCAGCCGGCGACGCCTCTCATCCGGGACGGGCCTTTTCATGAAGAGCCACCGTGGAATGAACTCCAGGAAGACCGAGTGCACCCAGTGGGGCATTTTGTGGGTGCTGGGGGAACGGTGATGCACGTTCAGCACGAAGACAGTGATCACGATGGAGAGGGTGACGAAGATCATGGTGAACAGGAGGTACTCCCCAATGAGTGGGATGACCAGCGAGGTGGAAGGGATGATCTCGGTGATAAGCAGGAGGAAGACAGTGAGGGACAGCAGCACTGAGATGCAGAGGGTGATCTTCTCCCCGCAGTCTGAAGGCAGGTAGAAGACCAGCACAGTGAGGCAGGAAATCAGCAAGCAAGGGATGATGAGGTTGATGGTGTAAAAGAGGGGTAACCGGCGGATGATGAAGTAATAGGTGATGTCTGGGTAGATCTCATGGCAGCAGTCGTACTTCTTGGTGTTGTAGGTGCCTACAGCATTGATGATGGCCCACTCCCCGCTCTCCCAATAGTCCTTCAGGTCCACCGTGTTCTCAATGCGCTCCAGGTCAATCTTCGCTTTGTCGTAAGTCCAGGAGCCGAACTTCATCTTGCAGTTCTGCTGGTCGAAGGGGAAGAAGGTGACGTCGATGCTGCAGGAGCTCTTGTAGATGGCCGGCGGCACCCAGCGGACCATTCCAGTGTAGAAGAGATGCGCTTTGGTCATGTGCGTCACAGCAAATTCCCCATCCGCACTGAGGGACAGAGAAACAGTAACGATGCTACTTAACCATCAACAGTGAAAAGCGAGGCATGTATCCTTAACTGTGTGATTATATCACAAAGCTGAAGTCTATAAGTATATGTTGTGTCTTGAGCATGTTCTGCTAAAATTGGTCCCTTGCACAGCTCATACTTTTTCAAATTGCAATTCAAGATATGAACACTAGATGGCAGGATAATGCAGATTTGACTGCACACGCCGTAGATACTTTATTAGGTATACTTAGCTACTGTAGTATCGGGCAGGACCCATTTTTATCTTCAATATCTCTTCAACGGTAGACGAGACATGAATTCAAAGAGGCCATCCTGCACACCAGTCTTACACTAAGCTGTTGTTTTCGTACTTGTATCTGTGCCCGTTATTTTTAAAAAGTCCAACCTTAATTCATTAATTAACTAGGTGCCTTCAGCCACAGAAATGCCATTGACCGGATGGTTGTGTTGGTCACACCATTCTGTGTAAACTCTAGACACCATACTGTGTGGAAATCCCAGGAAGGTGACCCAAAGCTATACAAGGAAAACTGCCATTGAAAATTAAAAATAAAATTAAAAATACCCACAAGAAAAATTCAGGATTTCCCTGTTATAGGTGAATTTTGTGAAAGCATACAGAAGCCTCTTCACTTCCCCCTGCTCAGTACACTCACTTGTTGTACAGGACGATATCGGGGACCCAGATAAGCTCGGAGGGAACCCGGATCGATGTCACGTTGTCGTAATCTGACGGCTTCCACTGTAGTTTATAATCGTTCCATTCCTAGGAGACAAGTAAAGTTCACAGCCCACAAGGAACGCCTACAATCTGATGCTGTTATTCTGCAAATTTGGCTGACATCCATACTAACAGATACAAACAGATACTATATTACCTTAAATCTCTTATGTTCACATTATTTTACCTTTATGAAAAATGTGCAAATTATAAAAATAAAGAGAAAGGACATAAGGCAACTCTTTCGTATTGACATATCAGATGTGATTCCAGTTTGTATTGCTGGTGAATGAGAGGGAAAGACAAGATTCGATGATGGAGTGTGAGGTGAAATCGGAAGGTGCCCCCAACTCAGAAACCTCTCCCTCCCCAGGGGCAGTCAGCTAAGCTTCCTGAAATCTCACCTGCTTCAGCCACACATTGGTCGTCATCATCTGATTCTTCTCATCCTGCAGAGAAAAGGGACAAGAGAGTGGGGTGAGTCTGGCAGCAGGACTCCTTGGGGGGGTCATCATAGCTGCTAAGGGCAGCCAGCCCCATCTCCAGTTTAATATCCTAAATGACGAGGTGGATGAATGACTGAAGCTGTGCTAAATGAAGGTCTTTGAGGTTTGATGAATAATCTTTTATCATTTTAAGACACCCCAAGTGGCATAAGGCAATAACCGAATGAAACATGTCTTGGCTGGAATGAAACATTGCAAGGACAGAAAGAAAGAAAGATAAAGAAATCAGTCTGGAGCAAATTTTCCAACTGAAGTTATTCTAGAGATAAAGAAATCTGTATTTTAAGGTATCATCTTTTAACCAACTAGTAAGATGTTCATGACAGACGAGCAGTTACTCACCACGTCTATGAGTTGGGCTATAGATAGTCCAAACTTAACGATTACCACGTCAGAGATATTCGGCACAGGCCTGGACCATTTGTTGTAGCCGATGAAGAGCTTTTTGAAGAGCTCGTCCTCTGCGTGTGAGTGGGTCTTCTCGAGGCAGAAAACTGCGAAGCAGAGCACACGGGAGGCTGGCTGTTACCTCCTCGGGTCTTTGTATGTCCACAAAACGCAAATAAGATCCTACAACATCATTCCAGCTCTGGAGACATTCGATGACACTTGTAGGAGTTCTCGTGTCAGATGTTTTTCAAATTGCCTTTCGGGAGAGTAGTTTGCATTAAATAGCTTTTTTATACTATTCGTGGCTTTGTTGAAAACTGCTAGATTAATCAGAGCATGAAACAAAATGCATCACCGACGTGTCTGCCCTGAACCGTTTCTAACACCTGGAATTCTTGGTGTCGCGTAGCTGAGCTTCATAGTCATTCATGAAAAAACCAGTTGTAAAGTAATAGACTTTTCAGACACAGAATATTTAACTTTCCAAGTCCCTCCCGAAAGGAAACTTCACACAAGTTTTAAAGTTTTAATGAGAGACTGTCAACACTAATTATCACACTCTAATCAACCCAGGCAGCATGGTAATAGTCAAGGGAGTCAATGAGTAAAATATAGGAATAATTCTTATAAGAGATGTATAGGATATGTAAGAACCTATGTTTGACGCTATGAAGATTGAAATGTTAAACTCTCAAATCACTTTTTAAATGCAGAGCACATATTAAATTGGTCTTTTACATTGATGACTTTTAACAGATGTTTTACAAGTAATTACCCTGCTGTAAATTTTGACATGTTAGCTGACCTGTCTCGCAACTTACGATAAACTTGTTTGGGTAATAATATAGATGTCAGGGACTTAAATTTGATTTGGTGAATGAAGGTTTGTGCTGGAAATGGACTGGATTTGATTTGATGAATGGCCATATGAGCTTCAGCATTGTGCTAGAGATGCACTGGATTTCATTTGGTGAATGGCCATATGAGCTTCAGCATCGTGCTGGAGATGCACTGGATTTGATTTGATGAATGGTCATATGAGCTTCAGCATTGTGCTGGACATGCACTGGATTTGATTTGATGAATGGTCATATGAGCTTCAGCATTGTGCTGGAGATGCACTGGATTTGATTTGGTGAATGGTCATATGAGCTTCAGCATTGTGCTGGAGATGCACTGGATTTGTTAAACTGCAGGGTGGAAAGTTGGTCTGCAGCATTGACAGAAGCTCTCATCAAGAGAAGATCAAAGTGGCTCATCAGCTGACGAGAATGTGGCTGTGATCTCCAAAACCAAACATCTCCTCTGTGCCCAGTCTGTTTTTTGGGCTCTCTGCCACCCTGAGGCGCTCTGTGATTTAACGTTAAACCCACCCTCTGTCAGCGACTCCTTTCAAGCTCAAGGTGCACCAGTCAGGGTGCTGAGATCTCACTGGACTTGCTCACATGTCTGTGATCCATGCCCTGCTCTGCTAGGTGAGAACACCAGCAGAAATTAGATATAATAGAGGATACATATAACAAATAGTTGTTTACTGAAATTTAGGGCACAATCTCAAATACACATTTATATTTAACCTGCCTGCACGGTTCAGATGAAAACTTTGCTGCAAAATCATGAAACTGATTGATAATTAGGCACAAATGTTTATATACATGGGCTGTGACAGATAAATGGTCAAATGTAAAGACATTATATTTTTCTGCAAAGATATTTGTATCTTTGACTCAAATAAACATTAGTTTAGTTATGGCTGTAGCAGAAATCCAAGAAGGGATTATATTGGATAATGTATCTTATTATTAAGCAGCAGTCCAGCAACAATTACAGTGAGCTAAATTAAGACCAAACTCATCAATGAGGCAATATATTTATTGCCGGAACATACATTGCTTTAACGACAAATGTGAGGTAAAGTGAATTGCACACTTACTTGATTTACATAGAAGAAAACCACAGAGGAGCGTTATTTTCAGGGTGACGAAATCGCGCCCCATATTGCACCCAGTCGGAGTTAATGTGAGCTTCTTTAGGAAACATACGCTTTAATTTTCCGGGTAGGTGATACCGCAGAAGAGAACTGTCATAAAAAGATTTTTGGGTAAAACTGGATCTTCAGTTTCATCTTTCGTAAATCCTCTCGTTTTGAAATGAGTAAAAAAAACAAAACAAAAAAAACAAAATGTTTTTTTCTTGCAATTCCGGCAACATTTTTATTGGAAATTAGGGGAGATTTGGCATTAGTCGGATACTTTTTAACATAAAGTGCGAATCCAAAACGTTTTAAAACGCCTTTTTGACCAAATATTGTATTTATCTCTGTTTCATTCTCTCCATGCAAATTTGCATGTTGTCAAACTGGAACTATCCCTTCAATAGTGCTGAAATGCAGAAAGTATCCTCATATTATTAATTCAGAGGTGGGTGCACACTTGAAACGGCGTATTTACCAATAATACAAACTTTAAAAAAAAATACTTGCGAAGTTTTTTTTCAGCGTTTTCATATAAATGTAACGTAAGTAATTTGTCCAGGAGTATTTCTCCATAATCCCTTTACGTGTTTTTCCACATCGCGCTTCTCTGTCACATAACCTGCAAGACATAATAAAGAAGCACAACATTTAGGCCATATTATGTTACGGCACACCAGTGAAATCAGACTCGTAGCTCAACAAACTTGTTTTGCAAGTCAAGTTCATAATAAACAAAATAACAGAGAGAGCTAATATGTGCTTATGGACTGCGCGCTATGGCGGCAGCTAGGTTTATATTGAAGAGAAATTGACAATTTATCTGTTCAGTAACATTTCAGATTTTCTCACTGAAAAAAAATCAAATAATTCCGGATTCACCGTTTACTACGGAAAGGGCTTCCCTGTGGCGTCATGCTTAGATGGGTAATTTGTTAAAAGAGGCACTCGATCGTCCTTCATTCCCAAGATGTTTTATTTCTCTTTGTACACATATCAACAAGTTATCAGGCTACAGCAAAAGTAATGTCTGGATCCGTTTTTATCAAGCAAGTAATAAAAACGGAAGAATAAAGAAACAGAACATGTAGCTTCTTACCTCCTAGTAGAATGGTGTCCACAATATAGTAAAACAAGTATATGTTTTTTTTAATTGCCGTTCTATACTCCAAGAAAATTTATATTAGGAGGAAATTGCATACATTTGTGTTCTCGCCTTGCCTTCTCCCCATACATTGTTTATAGTGCTGATTCTTGGTTAATTCCTTTATTTATCCTTGTCTAGGAGTGGAGCGCTCCCAGCCAGGAGGCAAAGTGGAGGTAATCCCCCCCCCGGTATCTCACTCTGCAGCTCCGAAGCTGAGTGATGTCAGGAAGCAGAGGAGGGACCCGACTTTACAGATCATCCATCAATCGCAAACGAGAGCAGATGACGGGCTGGCAAAGGGACATATACCTGGCGATGGCTGTCAAAGCGTATAAAAGACCTCCGAGTGCTTTTCTGCAGCCCTGGAAGTGCAGGGTTCTGCAAATTTGTATACCGCGGGGGAAACGTTCCAGTTGTTCGCAAGGTAGGAGACGGGGATCCAGTGTTTCCTGTTCTTCAGATAATCAAAATTTGTTACCCTCCTTCCGATATTAACATGTAAACTTTTCTATTAAGATTAAACTGTCTTTGCGGTTGGAAGCTCATCATCAGTGGAAATGATACAAGGCGGTGATATTTTAAAGTCGCCTGTAGTTAATGGCAGAAAAACAGAACAATATAATAGTGATGTCTTCCTACACGAAGTGAAGTCTGGGTTTGGCTTAATTACAGATATGGTTTGCCTCGAGCTACAATCAACGTAACAGATAATTACAAATCTTCATATGATTTATTATGATTAATATAGTAGGCTGCATTTCGCTTCTTGACTCATTCATTCAAAGCCTTTTGGCAACTAGACCTCAACTTTAACATTTGCACACACGTCATTCTATTTCTTTATTTTTTATGTTATTTCTTACAAGCAAAGCGGAAATAAACGTGTTCCACCTGATGAAGAAGACCAGGAGAATTTAGTGTTGCCAACTGTTCAGTTCTGCAATGCGACCCACGGGAAATCACTCTAAGAGAAGCGGCGCCTTACGCTGTTATTGCAATTGTTACCGAGAGCACCTAGAGGGCAGACACTCAAAATAAAAATAGGGATTAAAAATTAATAAAAGACTTGAATTTCCTTAGCGAAGCAGCCTCTAAGCAGGGGCATATAAATCAAGGAAAGTTTTGGATTTATTTCAACTGATCCAGGAGACTGTTTCCTCTCCACAACAACCAAACGAGCTTCATTCCTTCTACTTTAAGGGTAATGTTATAGCAGATAAACTGACGGACGCTAGATTAAAATCGATTCTGACCCTGATTTCTGAAGTAACTCGAGTTAACAGCGAACTGACACAAATTCAAGATAATTTAGTCTAAGTCAAACATCGAAAGAGGTCTCCAACGAAGCGTGAAATAAGCATTATTGTCGCAAAGTATGACTTTACTATCTACAACCCCAGAAGGAGGTATCACTTTAAGAAATTTGAAGGAATACTTGAAGGAATTTTTGTGATTTTTCTAATGAACACATTTTTTTCATTCAAAACACTGGGCTCCATACAGGCTCCATACAAAGTAAGAAATACATCCTAACGCTGCGCTGCGCGCCCAGCGATGCACAGGAAATGACAACAGAAAAAAACGACGAACACCACATTTATGATGCATGGTAAATTAAAAGTTTATTAGGGCTCAACATAGAAATAAGTAGGAAAGCATTTTAGTGCGGACATGCGCTAAGTATCTTTACAAATGCAGCCGCAGCTGACCTTGAATCACAAACCTGACATCCGACACAACGGAAGTGTAGAGGTAGTAAAAGTAGCCACCCCCGGGCCGACCTTCACGATGCACCCGCACGTCTTCAGGACACTGGCCCACCCCCCGCACTCAGTCCTATGGGCTCCTCTCGGTGTCCTGCTCACTGAACACAACTCGTCACGATTGACTGGCTACATTAATTCCAGCAGACAGCAGCCTAAGTGATAG
>JAODJW010000039.1:18066566-18080805 GCA_026777045.1 Hyperopisus bebe | reverse complement strand
TATAGATGAGGATTGGGCAAAGATGGGGGCCAGCACAACACAACACACTACAACACAGCACAGCACAACACAACACACTACAACACAGCACAGCACAACACAACGCAACACAAAAGCTGACAGAATGGAGGTGGTTTGGCTAGGAGGGAAAAGTAAATCAAACTCAGGCTCTGTGCTTTTGGAAAACAAAAGGGGACCAAAGCGGACAAATTACGGTTATTGGTCTTTGGACACGGTTTTATAATCTCAGTACTTCAGTCCCAGTTACTGGAAGAATGGATTCAAACAAAAATAGGCAAAGTTACACCTACTTAGGCAACAGGGGCCAGGTAAATTGTATTAGCTCTGTTGATCACTGTTATTAAAAGGTAAAGTTTAGTCTAGATCAGGTGTGGGCAATCTTATCCAGAAAGGGCTGTTTGGTATGCAGGTTTTTGCTTCAACTCCCTAATTACATTACTAATTAGAGGACTGATTGGCTGAAGAGTCCTCACAGTGGACCTACAGGTTATCTCAAAAACCTGCACACACACCGGCCCTTTGCGGAGAAGATTGGCCACCTTTAGTCTAGATGAACAGTCCTCCTATGATTTTAAGAAAACAAACAACTTTCATTGATTATTCACGTTATAAACACAACTTATTATCAATTTATGATCATTCTAATATTTGTGCAATATATTAACACCTTCCCAATTAACAATTTCCCAATATTGTATTAATATGTTAAAAGTAATATTTATGAGGTTTTATGTTCTAAATTCAGTAAACATGGAGACCTTATATCAAATTATTTTATTTTCCCCTTTAAGCAAAATCAGAACACCTAGATCAGCATAATTACCTGTTCTTGTGTTTTTCAATTGCACTACAATACATCATTTTGTCTAATCTCCATTCAGGTTTCAAGTTCTTTGAATTATTTCTGAGGCCACGGCATTGCTGTAAGTGTAATTATCAGTCATTATTTTATTTGGCTAATATATTTACTGAATGTCCTGCTTTTAAATTGATCAACAAATCTCATTGTTTACTGGAAATGTACAATGAATTTTGCAAAGATGAAAATAAAAGAGATTTATCTTGTGTATAAAATGGATAATTTAATAAAAAAAAAAAATAGCATGTTTTGGGCTTTTTAAATCCAAGGAGACCAACAATAAAACACCTACCCTCTCTCTAATCTACTACAGCCCCAAATATTAAACTTGAATTAGCTGACATGTGTCCATATACATTGTCTGTAAATCTAAGCTACTGAATTCAGCAAAGATGTACTTTAGGGTCAACATGGAGTGCATATCATCATACTCCTTGTTTTAATTATAGAAATACTTCAAAAGGCAAGTTATTTTTAAGTTCTTGTAGATAGAAATTCCTATCTACTAAACAGCTATATCCGGGTAATCCAGCGTGCAAAATGGAAGACAATAAAAATTATGCAGGTCATGGATTCATTTACCAGAAAAATATAGCTGTGAGCTTACAGAAAATCTCACCCCCACCCTGGCGTTGCACTAACCAAATGCTTCTCAGCTCACTGTTCTTCATGCTGACGTAGACAAGCATCCCACAGCGGTGTGCAGGTGCGTCTGACATACCTAGCTAAAGGTTGCCGTTTAATTACAAGACACTCTCAGAGAAAACTGCGGTAATTAGTTTTGCTGAAAGAGCAGCAGCATGGTTTTTGAGGCTTAGGATCAAGAGTTCTAATCCTCAACAGAAGGAGTAGCGTAGATAGGGCCAAAGGAGACCAATCCAAGTGAAGTAAGTGATGTAGAATTTAGAAAAGCATTTGCTTCTGCTTTGAATAAAACCATTAACTACACAAGCAAACCTTACCTAGTGTGTAAAAATCACCTCGGAATGAAAAAAAAGCTTCAAAATCTGATCAGTTCCGTGAGGTGGTAAATGACGATAAGGACTTTTTTCTGAATGGGTCTTGCATTGTTCAGAGTGTTAAATATGTGATTTTTCCATTAAAAAACAGACCTGCGACGAGTTTGTCACACTTGATATTCACTTTACGTTGATTAAAAGTGACCCAGGGAAGCCTGTTGCCGTATGATTTCCCATAAATCAGACCGTTTTAGCTGCTGTGGAGCTGAAGGCTGCCCATAGACCAGTTTTATTGGCAACATCAAAAATACAGGATCAAAGGAACATGTGCTCGAACTGCTGAGATTGAGCAGTCTGTTCGTGACCCTGACGACCTGTTAATAGCTAACAATACCCCAACCTAGAGGGACACACTAAATAGCTCTTTGGCCATAATGAATGGTACCTAGTTACACAGCCTTGAACAGGAAGGCGCGCACACACACACACAGAAGTGCACATCCTCTTACACATGGTCACACACACAGAAGTGCACATCCTCTTACACATGGTCACACACACACACACACACACACACACGCACACAAGTGCACATCCTCTTACATAAGGTCACACACACACACGCACAAAAGTGCACGTCCTTACACATGGTCACACACACGCACAGAAGTGCACATCCTCTTACACATGGTCTCACACACACACACACACACACACAGAAGTTCACACCGTCTTACACACGGTCACACACACACGCCCACACAGTGCTGGCGTCATTGAACCCATGTACAGCATCATAACTCTCAAATCTCATCTCCATTATAAGACTGAATATGTTCATCATCTGGGATGCATTTTATCTGGCCTCGCACTGAAAAATAAATGGAGGATTATGGGAGGACAGAGCGAGTTTTACAGATTCTAAAAATAGCTACTATTGCTAACAGCCAGCCATTGATTTCCAGTAACCTCTCACACATTTAGGGTCTAGCTGACCTAAAATTTCTTCCAGGAAAAATGTGGATGTATAATCAGATAAACCGGGGCAAGAACAATAGTTGTGGAAGGAAAAATAAGACCCCAAAATGTAAACATAAGGGTGAGAGTATCAGCTTCAGATGGGCAGGATTATAGACACCCATTGCTGTTGCTGCAACGTGACAGTGCTATATATTCTATTATATTTAGACATTTTGTTGATCAATTAACAAAATGTTTTAAGAATTATTTTATGTCTGTATTTTTGGTCTGGAATTTATTTTAAAGTCCAGAATAAGGCACAAACAACAAAGAGGTCATTCAACAAATGAATGAATGAGTGAATTAAGGAATGAACAAATAAAAGTCAATAAAATACCAAGTAAACATTTTAACCCTGATAATTTTGCTTTCCCTTCCTTTTGAGAAAATGGTTTAAATGCAAATGTCTTCAGCGTGGACAGGAACACAACCTAATTTCAAATGGTTAACTGGTACAGTAGCTGCTGTAGAACAAAGGGTTTAAATAAATTGAGAATGTGGTGTTGGTATAAAGCAAAATGATAAAATCGAAATAATGGGGAAACTATAAATGCATTTTTAAAAAAGATATCAGGCACTTCTGAAAGAACAGACTAGTAAATAAAATCTAGCCTTTAGCAGAGGAAATTGAGGAAACCAAATTTCCTATTAATGGAGATTCTGAAGGACATTTAGTGACAAAGAAAATAATCATGACTGGAAAATGAGGAAATAAATACTTATGAATAAGCATAGGTTTCAAAATGGAGCTGCTATTCTCGTATCTGCTATTTCCAGCCGTAACTCATTCTATTTACCAGACACGAATTATACTGATTAAGCAAAGAGCAGAGGTTGCTTTCTGATTAACTTTCAATTTTAATGTGTAATGGGTATTTATATGTGGAAGGCCGTGAAAAGTCACACCACTCAAACAGAAGTTCAGCTGAGAGGAAAACTAATTGAAAACTTTGTTGAGTCTTAAGTAATAACTTGTAATTATAAAGTATCCAGCAATTGTATATTTCCTGCCTTTTTAGAACTAAAGTTCTGTTATCTATAGGTGTCCCTGCCTTTTAGCAAGTGAGGATTTTTATAATACAGGTTCTTTAGCAGCTTTAGGTATTTGATTTCCCTTCGGATGTTTATTGTCTTGACCATTTTTGCTCTGTGGAAAGTGCATTGTGGATTGGGACATATCAATAAATGTGACATGTGTCTCATGGCCGGTTGACGCAGATAAGTATAGGAATATCAGAATGATAAGAAAATAAAGGAATATAAGAATCAGAAACTATATCCTATAACCATCATCTTTTTTTTTCTTTAAAAAAAAAAAAAAAAAAAAACAGATAACTTGGATCTCACCTGGAAACAGAGAAAATGTCTTTTAATGTATTTTCCAGAAAACATGTGAATTTTTGGTTTGGGCAAAGAGCAGGCAGGGGAACAGGGTGAGGAGACTGAGCGGATGATGAATAAGAGAGACGTACAGTCTAGCATCATCCAGGAGGATTACAGAAAACCCCGGAAGGGCCCCTCTTCAGTGTCATTTGGTGTAAATCAGCCACGTCCTCTGACTCACAGCTCCGATCGCGGCTCTGGCGTGCCGGCCACCGCGATTACAGCCGCGGGTAATTGGAATGCAGAGAGGAATGTGGTGGGGCCGTATTGATTAATATGCCATCCACGAGCAGGATTGTGCAAAGCAGTCTGGGAGACCACGGAGGTCACGTCACAAGCTGAAATATGCAGCTGAGGCGTTCCGGTATTTTCCACAGGTGCTGAAGGAAGGTCGAATCCTGTCTGAGCCGGTGCTGGCACACTAGAAAGATTTAATCTCGCAAGATAATTAGGAAGCAACCAGTCCATTCATACCCACAGTTATTCAAATATAAATACAAACAACGCAAAGGAATCTGCACCATGTGATGCTCAAAAGTCCCTGGCCAGTTTCTCTTTATTCTCTTTGTATTCATGCAGTTTAAAAGACATGTGATGTCCTTGTAGATCTCCTGTGTTACCCACTGAGCCAATATGCTTCCCCTACAATTATCTATCCATCCATCCATATAACTTGTTGGGTACGGCATTTTAAATTTAATTATCCTTCATCAAACAAATAAGTAAAACAGAACACATCTCACTTGTAGATGCATATTGAATGCAGTATGTATTTGCACTTGAATCATATCGACCTGAATTTAAGCTTCTTGCCTCGACAACATATTCTGATTTAATGTAATGCAGTGCCTGTTTTCCAAAAGTGCCATTGAAATTGGTGCCAAAACATTACAGCAACCAGCTCTGTGTAAATACTAGCATTAACAACAATGTCCGTGGATTGTGTGCCGCACAAGGCTGTAATGTCCATCTCCTGTCTGTGCTGTTACTGCCAAATGAGACTGCAGAGAAATCTGGAAACTATTAGTGGACAATGCTACGGTTGGGTTTTAAAGTGTTTTGAGCCACATTGCCTACAGATCCAAGGCCGTTTTGTCTTTTTTCAGAACTTTTAATTTGTGAGTTGGGGGGGGGGGGGGTCCTCTTAGCTGTCTCAAGTGTTCAGGGTTGTTTGTATTGGTTATCATCACTTATCCTCCATTCTCCACACACGCATGAATAGGATTATTCTGTTTTTTTTTGTTTTATTCCTTCCCCTCCTCATCCATGATCCAACCTCCCCGTTTCCATTCCCAACTCTAACTTCTGAAATGGAAATTTCTGAAAGCAAACTTTGTTCCTCACTTCCAAGCCCCTGTGTAACGTGGTCCTGTTCTCATCCTGATTGGAGCCTGTCTCACCTCATGTACTTAAGTCTGTAGTGTGTTTAATCTCTGTCCGTTTGCCCTGTCCCTTCATGATCCCAGTGGAGAGAAGTCCATTTAAGATAAGCTGGGCTTGTTGCATTGCCCTTCTGGCCCCAGTCTGTCAGTGAGAACAGCTCTGGCACCTAAACCCCATGGCATGTTTCCGGAAGCGTTATCTGCAATGTTTCATCCTCCCTGAATTTGTGTGACGGCAAAGTGAGCAAGGGGGCGGAGGGGTGGCTGCTACAGATATACATAGGCGGCATAGGTCAGATGGGGGGTGGAGGGACCCATTCACATCTCCAGCTGCTTTTTCAAGAGCCTCGTGCAACATTCATTTGAAGCACAAGAACCAGCCGGCGATAACCTTGCCAAAGGGCAAAGTGCTCTGAGTGGGAAGGTAGCGCTTCGGATTTTCCCGCTGGACAAGAGTAAATACGGCCCTCCAATTCCAAGCACGAACTGATGGTGGAAAAAAGATTCCTGCTTATTGGGGCTGTTCAGCATTTATCACCTTAAGCCGTCACAGCTTTTTGTTTGGGGCAGTGGTCTTTTGGGGGATCGGAGGAGCATTATCTCAAGGGAACTTGTATTGTACTCCTGTACCCGTAGGGAGGTTGCTGGATGCAAGCCGGGTGGCGATAATGAGACCGCAACCCAAAGGGGAACATCAGCCAATCATAGGGCCCGAGGTGCGTATGACATCAGCGGGACAAAGAGCTGAAGCATGCTGGAATTGCCGGGTGGCTACATGATGGGACATTTATCAAATCAAATCACATCACATCAAATCAAATCAAATCAAATCAAATCACTTTTATTATTACGTCACTTGTCACCAGTACACAAGTACGATACATGCTTGTGTGCAAAACCTCTCAAACCAGATGTAGTATGACACAAATTAACAACGAATTATTTAGTTACTTGATATAAATGATTTCTTCTATGTGGGTGGTGTCCTAAGGAATTTAATTTAGAGGTTTTTGCCAAATAATGCAGGACTACACCTCGCTGTCCCCCTGTGATGAACATTATGGGTTATTCTGATGTATGCATTCCCTATAGTTCTGTAGTGCAGTGACTTCCTGCTTCAAGATCTGTTTCATGTTTTTCCCAAATTATTCCTTACTTTCTCTTGGGTATATCTGACAGTTACAATTAAATATAAATATAAATATAAATATGGAAATATAAAAATATCAAACTATCTACGATGCAAAAGCTAAAGTGCTATGAAAATGACTGATATTCATATTAGAACATCTCAATTATAATTATACAGTATTTGATTCATTATTTAGGTTAATTGTGATATTAGTACATTTTAGGAATGCAATCCTCCTATGAATTAAAGGAAAATCCCCTTTAGTTTATCAGCTGAGTAACTTTGAGGTCTCTGTTTTTCTCTTTTCTGGTGTTTTTACTTTTCTCCTTGTTACAAATAATGGGACATAAAGACGAAATCACGTCAAAAACAATGCACTGCATGACTGACAGATGTTCGCAATCCATTGTTAAATGACTGCATAAAACATTCAAAGAAATGATTTATAGTCTGCTGGCATTTCTCATTTGGAAGGAAGTTTGTACTTTTATCTGTCCTGTCACATTCAAGAGGAAAAATAAACTCTAGCATACTGAAGAAAAATCTTGGCCAAGGCAGTTCTGACTGAATTATGGGTGCTGGGCAATCAGCCTCTCTGAGGGAACAGGGAATCAGTCACATATATAATACCAAAATGAGTTTAACCCAAGGTTATGACCTCCTTCCAGCATCAACAAATGGAGATTTTTTTATCCCTGAACTGTGATATAACACATAGTACTTCCTAATGTTATATTGTGATATATATGCCAGCACTGTGGCCTCATGGCCCGGTTCAGATCCAGAACCAGCTCCGCATCAGTGGATTTTGTATGTTCCCCTGTTGTTTCTTCATGTGAGCCTTTCCTGAGTGTCCCAGTCTCCTACCACAGCCCAGGGGTGAAATGGGGCCTTAAGATGCCCTTACTGAATGTGTCTCTTCATGCATTTCCACAAATATCTTACGAGATGCATGATAAACACTGATAAGCATTCCGCTTAGGTCTCCAGCATCGTCGTCTGCGGCTCCTTGTTTTTTTTATTAAGAAATAAAAAGTGCATCAACTTTGGTATTCATTTTTTGTCTTTTGTGGACATGGTGTTGGGAATCATTCAATGCATTAAACTAAGAGACAATAATAGACATCAGAAAAATAGAGTCATGCAGGTATGTGTGAGTGGACTGATGTCCTGACCTTGTTTGGAGAAGCTGTTTCTGAAGATGGATGCCATTATGGGTAATAGGATGTTTTAAATTTTTAATCAGATTCACCCTGTGACAAAGCTGTGGATTCTGTTCCATTGTCATGTTCTTAATCTTATTCATAGTGTGTCGTGCAATGAGCTGGACCTATTTGTTGGCCTGACGAGCTGGACAGCATATTTCTTAGGGATTTCATGGATTTTGATCCAGGACTCAAGAATTCCCAGCTGGTCCATTAATCCTGAGAGGAATAGCGATATGTAAAGGGGCAGACTACCGCCATGCCAGCATCACAGGAGCCTTCTGGCTCATTACCGTGAAACCACTGGGGATTCATGTGGGCTTAAATGTACCATGACTGTCTATTTTACTCTCAAGCTCTGTTCATTTATCATGGTATGTTTGTGTCATTCATAGTAAGTACCCATACGTCGTAAGTACTTCTAGTGGAAGGAGAGAATGCTGAAATGTTTATGAATATTTTATGTGTATAAAAATATAGGCAAAAAGCATATAATACATGGTTGGGTGAGGAAGTACCATGTGCTTCCTTCAGATTCCCGCTCAAAGTGTATTTCATGGGTGCGTTTGAGTAACCATGGTGATGCCACGCGAAAATCTACTGAAACAAATTAGGACAGACCTGAGATGCTAATTAGGAGGCCATGTTTCATGTGTGACCCCTTTTGTCTTCGCCTTTTAGCACTTGGACAAGAGCCTTTGGTGCCCCTTAAATGGATGGAATGTGAAGGAAGGGGAATGTGTCTCAGACGATCCATCAGAGAGATATGTGAGCTTCTGCCAAACCCCCTCTGTTCCCGTCCACGACCATTAGCGTCATTAGCGTCACTGTCACAGGGCTCCTCACACGTGTTTCACCTGTGGATGAGGGGGAGTCCAGCTGTGTGGCTTCAGCCTTATATAGCATAAAAGGAGGGCTGGAATCCCAGTGCTCAGACTGGTTGGTTAGTGCACTAATGGGACATTCGTGTTAAGAAGCGTGGCTAAGCGTGGCTTGGCTAAAATAGCTAAAACTGACATCATATTTAGCAACACTCTGTTTTGCTTTTGTCTCTGGTTGCAGTATGAGGTGCCACAAAGCCTTCAAACCAGAATATTTGAAGTGATCAATCACTGTTTCTTCTCAGTTAAATATTTCTTCGTGCCTAAAGAAATATTAAATGACGCTTCACATTTTCATAGAGACACAATTTGACACATTCACCTGGCAAAACCACTAATTCTGACTTTTTGTGTAAGTATAGATTTGAAATACAGATTTTCGGCAGTAAATACTAATTGGGGGCAACCTTTACCCTCTTTATTTCATTGTGCCTATAGTGTTGCTGCATAAAGGAGATTTAAAACTCTGAGGACATTTTGAGTAAGAGGACAACACATGCTTCGACAAAGAGGTGCTCAAGGGCATGTACATGTCAACAAGAACCATCTTCACAGTAAGTGACAGCTGACTGATGGGATATTTTGTCATTAAAAATGCACCCAATCAGAGCCCAACTGGAGGACCATGTCACATATATGGTCATTCTGGAAGTGGAAAGGAACAAATCTCATGCAATCCAACTTGCTTGTTTGGCAGCCAGAGTGATATTGATTAGTGCGCCTTGTCAGCCTTCATTGTACCGCTCCAGGCAGTCATCACGAAGTGAAACGACACGAAGCCTGCAGCACAGGTGCAGAAACATCAAAAGCCTCGTTGACATGATGACAGGACAGATTTAAATCCAGCTCCACTAACCAGGTCTTGAGCATGGTACATATCCATAATGGAACAACACACCCATAACTGTTCACACCCACATGGCCTGGTTTTCAGTCCTATAAGATATGGGTCGTCCACTGTATGGGCCACCGCTGGGACAGATAAGAAAGACTCAAGCTCTGAATTACAGAGAGTTTCACCAAGAACAGCGGTATGGAACTACACAAGTTTGGTCAATTAGCAACCACGATGCTAATATATTACATTGTGCAGACTGGTCTTGAATTTAGCAGCAGACCAAAGTTGGCAACCCTGCTACATACCTACAGTAGTGTAAAGTCGTTCACAGTTCCGACAACATCTAGGTATGAAGATGTCATAGTTATAGGTGAACAAAAGCACAGAGAACTTACAGTAAAAGTCTTAATGTAGTAGACGATCTGTCTGATATATTACAAAACTAGGGAATTGTATTTAAAATGTACGGGACCAAGTGCACGGCTGAGATCAAGTCGGGTTTAGTTGTCCGGGTGTATTTTTTTTTTGTCGGAGTGGGCGGGTTTTTAGATATGACTGGGCTGGGAATACTCAGCTCTGTCTGGCAACACTGATAACCTGTAGGCACGGGTGCTAGTTTAATGATGTTAATGCAGCCTGTTTGCTATATTGTAAGATGCCTTACATAAATCACTGACTTGAGTCTAGAGAGATGATATTTACCTGACATTTTCGTATTCCATATAGCATGATGCATACTAATACAGGGTATAATACTTTTGCCGGTGTTTCAGACGTGTTGAATCCATGGTTCTGATTTGATGGTTAGTGATTTATAGCATTAGTAATGTCTGTAATAGTGTAATTGGTACTGGTACTAAAGAAATGTAATACCAAAATGTACCACGGTACCTTTTCAGTACCGGTATCCCGTACAACACTAGTCTACCCGAACTCTGAGATATTTGATAAAATGTGGGACTGTCTTCTTATTGGTGCAACACGAATAAATAAAAATCGCTGCACTGGATACTTAATAAATCTGTACCATTGTGTCACTTTATTACAGTCGAGTGTAATTTGTGAACAGTGGTATTCATGTCAGTAATGTGCACTTAAAATGCTTTTGTTTAAGACACTTAGTTTGCAAGAACTGGGTCCTGTCAGAGTCAGCGCCCATCCATCCCTGCCTTTCATGTCTCTTCCCTGCTTGGCCAGCAGTTGTTGCTGGCCATCCTGTTCCCTCCTCTGTCTTTGTGCTAATCCCTAATGTATTTTCCAGATTTCCACTGTATTTTCCACTGCATAGTGCAGTGGGTTGAGTGTGTGGTGCAGACTGTTAACTGTATGGTCAGGGGTTCAAGCATTAACTGTTATTTTGTATTTATTGGTTTGTCTGTTTCCCAAGTGTTTATTACTTTCTATTTCTTTCTATGTCATCGGTTTGGCTTTCTTGTGTTCTGTTCTGGTTTTTGTTTTGTACTTTTATGTTCCGCATTGGTTTGCTTTGCATTGTAATACTAGTGTCTGGTTTTTCTCCTAGTTTTGATTTTGTCGGAGTTCTGCTAATTAGCCCCACCTGTTGCTCATTGGCCTGAGCTTTCATTGATTGGTTATTTGGGTATTGTTCTCACCTGTCCCACGTCGTGTCTTGTCAGTCTTGTGTACATTTACTGTAAGTACTCCTTTGTTATATATTTCTTTGGTGTCTTAAGTTAGTTCTTGTTTCCCTCATTTGCCTTTTGTCCCCTCATGGTCCATTTTATTTTGTACTTTGCCTAGTCTGTTCAGCTTGTTTAATAAACCCCTTTTGTCTGGAGCTGTAAATGGATTGTCACCTTTTTCCTGCCTGCACCATGCCATGGGTCCATAACTGCTCTAATAATAGGTTAATATACATAATGCTGCAAGGGCTCAGTGACCTTTGAGTGAACCCATTCTCTTGGTTGCTGACCTCTGCACCGGCTTTAGGACTTAGAAATGCTCATTTATTTATGTCTACTTGACCTTCTTAGCTTATTAATTACAATCAATAATTTGCATGCTCCTTACTCAGTATATACTGGTGAAAATCAACCTATATAAGAAAATGGTAACACTTTGCTTGAGGGGACATGAATAATGTATTAGCCTATGCTTAATTAATGCATTCTAGCAACTAAATGTTAAATACTGATTAATCAATTATGACAGTTCATGTATTTCATGGGGAAACCTATATTAGTCCATGAGTTGTTCTTGAGTAGTTAATGAGTTAAGTCATTTTGTTTGCCCCCTCAAGTGAAGTCTTACCATCATTAACAAATTATTTAACTGTTAACTAATGTAGTGCCTGAATTGAATACATGAACTGGCATGACTGATTAATGATGAACAAGAATGGAACCAGTAACTTAGTTACTGTCTAATTAATGCATTAAGGAAGCATGTACTACTACATTATTCATGTCTCCTTTGTGTGATAAAAAAATCTACTTTGAACTGTGCTTCGAACAGTTAAATCTGGAGATAAAATGATTGAAGTTCTAGCAATCATTTTTCAGATTGGTAACAGAATGTGCAACCAGAATATTACTTTGTGTCGTAGTTATCTACACCATTAAATGTGTTGTGGGGCCTCAGCTATTCTGCATCAATTCATTAAGCTCTCTCAGAGCACCTTTGTGTCTAAGTTGATTGTAAAATCAGTCTCTTAAGGTAATGCTTGCTTGCTCTGGGGGTTTTAGGAAGATAATTTTATCACCACAATTTCCCTCGGGATTCCTCTTGGCAAGAACAAACTGGCACATCCAGTATAACAATAAAGCTCATCCCCACTGATAACCCGTGTTTTGTTGAAGATTTAAATGTGAGCCAGACATGTTTGCTTATAAAAATGCGAGGCCAGTAGCTGGATACCTGATTGATGCTATACTTCTGAAAGTAATATCAAGGCCTTTTTTTGCTCTTGTCTCTGTCTAAATCTGTTCAGACCCAGCAACTCAAAATTAGGCTATTGACAATGACAACTGCATAGTAGCTATTTATCCATACACCCTTCAACTGCTTACCAATGAACATACATTTTTCTCATAATTCATTGCCTAAAATACTTAAATACACCTGTACTTCATAGTGGTTTCATGCCCCTCAAGGCTCTGATCACAGGGTTGTGAACTCTCATGCATCTGCCATGCCATTCACACTTTCACACTCTCACGATCATGCACAAAATCTTACGGTAAATCTTTATTATTCCATTATAAACCTGAAGTAGTAGACGTAGTAGACTATTTACAAGGTAGTAAAATTGTTACATACTGTATATGTAAATATGTATGCAGACTTGTCTTGAATTGAAAATCTTACGCCAAACAACTGACCAAAGTTGCCCAGTCTGCATCAGCATAAGTGTTTAGAGGATGGATGGATGGATGGAATAGATAGATAGGAATTGATGGAGTCTCACACCTTTTCGCAATGTCTGTATGTAATGGAATGAGTTCACTTGTCTTGCAGACATAACTTAGATAAGAGTTATGAGTGATTACTGTACTCCCCTATATAACATTTAGCAGATTAGCATCATAAATAGATCAACATCAATGAAAGAATTATGGTCTATCACAAAAACTTGGCTGGAGATTATGGCAATAATGTTAATGAAAGAGGCAAATACAGATGTCTTATGTGTCACAACACTTTATCATATTTTTTGGCCGTGACTGTCAAACAATTTCTAGTTTGATTAAAACTCTGTAGCTGGTTTGACATAAACGTCTGATAAAGTTAAACTGACAGGTATACGACAGGTGGATCTGATGCAAACTTCTCTTACAATTCATAATCTATCAATGGCAGAGTGCCATTTGGGATAAGATCTAGGATCACTGTGACCCTGTACTCCATTAACTGAATGGATAAATGGATGAATGGATAATGTATAGAATTATGCTTTTCCAATTACTGCATTTTTCCATGCAGACATGGAAAATCACAGTATACAGTATATCGCTCAATGTTTAGTGGTTTCCTAGGAGGGGTCAAGAATTCTTAAAATGCAGTGACAGAGCCTTAGGCAATCTAATAATATTGTGTTTATAGATATTTATCTAGGCAGTAAATGTATATTTGCTCAGAAATAAAAACATTGTTCAATATATAACTAACAAACAGTCATGTTTTAAAAATGAACAGGGATTTCATCTGTTCTCTAGACAGTTACTGTTGGATATCTAGAACAACACAGTTTTGGTTCCGAGGTGCATCCCAGCCAGAGTCCTGCATGGGTCCACTTTTGGGGACCCGCACCTGCCCGCACCCACACAGTACAGCACCACACCCGCCCGTGCACCGTACCACATATAGGAACAAACATGGCTGCCTCCATGAACACGCTGCTTGCTGTGTGTGTTGTTCCTTTATATTTTAGCAGATTTGGAGTGAGATTATTTTTTTCTAAGATACAATCAAACAAGAAACACGAACTAGTCAAACCACATTAAAAGCTTTATAATATATTTAAGTACATTCATAGCGATATTCTTTTTTCGAGAGGCAAACAAACTACAAACAAACCAAAGACACTAACAAGTCTGGTA
>JAODJW010000039.1:18050320-18061603 GCA_026777045.1 Hyperopisus bebe | reverse complement strand
CATTGCTTCCGGGATAGGCTCCGGACCCCCCGCGACCCAGTAGGATAAGCGGGTTGGAAAATGGATGGATGGATTAACTGCTACTCTGTTACCGATTGTTAGGAAGCTGTGCTGGGTTCATTTGTTGGGGATCTGTGTGTTCCTGTTTTGGCCTGCAGAGGGAGCATAATTTGATCTTGTGCTGCACAGGGGTATTTAAATAAAAATAAAAAGGCTGTATTTAAATAAAGATAAAACAGCATATTTTACCTATTCATTTATATTCACTTTACTTTTATTGTCACAGTAATGATAACATCTTAAAACAGAAATAGAAATAATTTATGAATGATAGACTAAATTATTTACCTGCAGTGCTTGGAAATGCAGGACTAATTTGAAATAGTCACATGTTAGTTTGTCTTTTCTTCCTTTACCAGCAGCCCAGTTGGCAGGGAAAAATCCAGCTAAAACATTCTACAGTACATGGAAAATATCCCCTGGAACTTTGGTCATTCAGTCTTCAGCAATGGAAATGTGAATGAATATTTACTAACAGAACAGCAGCTTCAGCTGAAATCCCATATTTAAATTCCATTGAACATTCCATTTGTTTTCGGGACTCTTACACAGCAAACAGTGTTTATTGGTTTTAGATTGCAGTCTGGTAAATATTAGACTAGCCTGACTGGTTCATAGAGCTTGTGTTTGACATAAACATTGACCACTTTGTCCAAGTAGCTGAAAATGGATTTAATAGTTTTTTTTTATAGCAGGCTGGTGCCTTTTTGGTTGTCCTGAATCATTTGCGTAATACTATGTTCACCCTTTTGCATTATGTACTTTATTGAAAAAAGTATGAATACCTGGTATAATTCGGTAAGTCCATTTCACCTTAAAGCAAATTTCATTGTTCATGCCTAAAAATGGGGGACATTTATTAAAGCACTTTCCATGATTTTCCATTGATATTTGTTATACAGACCATTTCTGCCCATTTATCAGCAGGCATGGGGAATCTGGGGTAGGATGTCAGTCCATCAGAAATAGACAGCCTAATGACATGATCTAGGACTGTGGGAAAAAGGTAATATAAAATTTGGGAGCGCATTTAAATTCTAGGCACTCACAGTTTGGGCTACGTATTAAACTGCCATCCATTGGTGTGATTTTCTTGTGATGTTCTTTTTGATGCAACTGGTACAGCAGGTTATAAGATAAACAACATTTTAAGATTGTTCTGGTAGAAAATGCTACCCAAACCTACTTCATGCAACCAGCATTAGTCAACTTGGTAAGACTTTACTTGAGGGTGCACAAGTCACTTGGTAACTCAGTTTCTACTCAGATACAATCATAAGATAATATAGTGACTGCATGAAATACATCAACTGTTATGATTAATAATGAATGAACATGGGATCAGCATGTAATTAACACTTAGTTACTGGTAAATTGATACATTAAGAGTGTAACTACTACATTATTTGTGCACCCTCGAGTATGTACTCTTTGTTGTTTGCTGATGGTGAACTGGGTACCACGTTTTCACTAGGGAGGGTGAAACCGCATTTGCATTTTTTCTGTACTTTTATCTTGATTGTATGTTTATTTGCATACTTCATGACACCACCTGCAACAAAACAAATTGTATTTTCATACTACGTGAATAAAATGGATTCTGATTCATTGAAACATCCACTCTTGTTTTTCTCTATAAAAGCGAAGGAATAATCTAAGACGAGTTCACATGAAAGTCATTATTTTTTAAATGACTTCCTGTTTGATGGGGTGCTTTCAATTTACTACAGCAGGCATTAGCAACATGAAACCGCCAAATGAGGTCCTACCCGTCGCTGCTCATCACCGGTGCCTTAAGGAAAATTCATTGTGATCATTACCTACACGCGTCATAATTGCAGCGTTCCAGTCCCTGACATCTGGAGAGACAGCCATTGTGTTCATTACTAGGAAACTGATATGGAAATACATTTATGGGTGGGGCGGGGGCAGGTGTGTTGGGGGGCTGCCGTTTGATGCACCTCAGTGTATCTTCTCAGGTTGAGGTTCCACAGAGGTCCCTTCTCCACCTCTTCCCACAGGACCATAGGACTTAAATGACAGTTAGAGGCAGGAAGCCTTCATAACTCCATAAAGCATCTTCCTTCTGGTGTCACACTAATTACTTTTGCTGCTATGCACTTTTCTGTGAGATAATACAACAAATTTTAAGAAGCAAGGTAGCATGGCAACAATTGTCAGAAGCATGTACTCTTCAGACTTGAGTTCTAGTGAGATCAAAGGCTGTCAGTTCTATCATATAATCCTACTTTCTATGCAGTGCCCATCCTCTTAGAAACATCAAAGGTACACAGAACTGGGTCCACTTTGGAATGAACAGTATGACATTTGTAATGACTGCAGTCATGGACCCCAAACCAATAAGAGTGATGTCAGATTCTGCCAAAGTGCTGAATGTAAAAGCGAATGTATAAAGCAGCCAAAATTTGCCATCCTTTTCCAGGTTTTAAAACCTGCTCACTTGGATAATTTTCATAACAATACAATTAACAGTATAGTTAAATGCTCCTTCAACATGGGATGCATGCAATTCACTCTGTCTAGAATTAGCCATGTTAATATACAATGCTGTTTATAATACAATCCTAATTGAGTGCGTAAGGTGGATACACACCCCCTGTCATGATTTTTTTTTTGTATGCGAAATTCAGGAATATTTAACACCTGTGTTTCCCATCATCGTCAAATGTTGTGATTTGTTAAAACGGACGTATGTCACACCTTTTCCATGTGACTTGTGAGTTTAGGATCTGCCTCTGCAATTAACTCAAATTAGGTTCACTGCATTCGGAGGCAGAACTGCTTGTGTGCAACAAAACATTGGTTTGCAACCGCATTAGTTAATGCAAATGCTACAATTGTGATAGAATACCCAAGTTATATCCTTTGACAGCTTAAACTCAAGGAGGCTTCAACAAAGTAATTGGATGCACAGTATTTGTCACAATCCATATTTGATCTGAAGAAGAACACAGACCAGGGTTCAGTACTGGATGACCAAAACATCCAGCTTTCTTTTCAACTTCACTCTAAATTGGTGAAATGTGTTGTATATTCACGTACTATTGTGTAAATTCCAGAAAAAGGACAATGGGGGCCTAAAATCAATTTTTTATTATCCGTGCCTATTGATTTAATAAAATGCATTCATCTGATGAATGGTTTGACCAGCATTATATTGTTTTTCTTAGTTCTGAGTATAGTTTACAAAAGATTTAACTGAACTATTACAACAGGAATGGAATCAGGAATAGAGACAATGCAGTGCATTTCTATTAGCTTGACATCAGCATTATTCAGAGACTTTTAGGAGTTTTAGTAATTTATATTGGTTAATTTCTTATCAACGCATCCTTATTTGGTATTTAATTTAAGTACCTTTCTAAAGAGCACGAGATCAATACTGAGAACGAACAAACCTGATATAATCAACTGTATGCAAATAAGCTTGGGGAATGCACGGTGCGATGGTTATTATTAATGCAGGGTGTCATGTGTATTCTGTGTCGACTCTCATCTAGAATAATGACATATTTCCTCTTTACAGGGTGATTCTGCTTGGAAGCTTGCGTTGCCTCAGAGGGTCATAAATGCATGGCTCTGTTTCCATGACAATCCTCTTTCGGGGTGTTTTTAAAACATAGGCCCCGGTCTCTGGCCTTTTGCTAATCCCTCATGCAAATTGACATTGGCTAACTGCATGACCAAACACCACATTCTAAGCAATGTCTCCACCAGACCACCGCTACATTGAGGTCAAGTATTTTTATTAGTAGGTGGCAGTTGTCCTCAGTACCTGAACTTGCAAAATTTACATGCAACATTGTAATAAATTCTTAAACCCTGCACACAATTTTCACATTGAACAAATGGATGTCATACACTGCCCGGCCAAAAAAAACATTTCAATTTTTATCAGCAAATACTTAAGAGCCAATGGCTGGATCATTATTACAGCTCAGCAAAGTTATGCAGCAATAAAGTGAAGTCAGCTGAGTACCTGAATCTACTGAATGACCAGGTTACACCTCCATCCATCATCAATGGATTTTTTCCCCTGTTCGCATGGGCATATTCCAGGGCAAGAATGCCAAGATTCATTGGGTTCAAATTGCCAAAGAGTGGTTCAGGGAGCATGAGGAATCTTTTTCACGTACGACTTGGTCACCACGGAGTTGTGACCTTAACCCCATTGAAGGTCTTTGGGATGTCATAAGGAAGGCTTTATGGAGTGGTTCAACTCACTTGTCAATACAAGATCTTGGTGAGACATTAATGCAAATCTGGATGAAAATAAAGGGTGAGATGTTGCAGAAGCTTGTGGATGTCATGACAAATGTGCACCATAATCTAAGCTGGAGGCGGTCCAACAAAAATTCAAATGGCGACTTTTTTTTGGCCAGGCTGTGTATATACAGCTGTGGAAAAAATTAAGAGACCACAGCACAATTTTTTGTTTCACTCATTTCTCAGTTTATGGGTGTGCATCTGTGAATAATATTTTTCTGCAAAATGCAGTCTGGTTCTTCCCTGTTTCTCATTAATGAAGGGCTTCTTCCTTGCTTTATGGGACCTCAGTCCTGCTTTTAGGAACCTCATATGAACTGTCCTAGCAATGCAGCTCACACCTGCACTTAATGTTTCCCATTCATCTTGAAGGTCACTTGATGTCATCCTCATGAGAAACTGTCGGATAAGTTAACGGTCATCTCTGACATTAGAATGTCACTTCTGCCATATACCTGACTGGTTTCTGGTCATTCCCAGTGTCTCCTGCTTCACCTTATTCTTGTGTACTGCTGGTTTTGAAACTTTGAACCCAGAAGAATTCAACTGCTCAGCATAGCCTTCTGCCAGCAGAACCACGATTAAACCAAAATTTTAAAATGCAGATTTGTTTAAAAATATAGAGTGGTCTCTTCATTCTTTCCGAGGATGTATATATATTAATACCTGTGTTTTTCAGCTGAAATTTCAAACCAACTAAAGGTAACATCTTTATGCCTTTTGCATTTACAAGAAGTGCTTATAATGTTAATTACCACAATTAGGCTGACCCAATGTGACTAAAAACAGCACCCCAGTGACTTCCTAGAAAGAAAAACCGTTTCTTTTTCCAATTTCATGGTACCTTGTACAGTATTCAAAGCAGCATGCTACTTCAGGTTCTGAATCAGGAGAAAGCCCCTTAAGGCTGGAAAAAAGTGTGTCGAGGCTTCACCAAGCTAGCTAATAAAGTCATCTCTGATCACTCAAGCAAAGCTAGCAGAGGATGTACGTCAGCCATATTGCTGTCATTCCCGCTAATGTCCTCAAAAGTCAAGTGAAGGATAACACAGATAAATTATTCTTCAACTCCTGGCCCCTGACTACAACAATATAATCCCTGTTGTTAAACAGGGAGTGCTGTGCGATCTAAAACCTGCAAAATCTGCAAATCTCCCCCAAAACGAGGCCTAATTCTTAAAAATGTCCCACATGAAATTTCTAAATCTCTTCTCTTGCCCAGCATATGCAGTTTCACCCTCCCTAGTGAAAACGTGGTACCCAATTCACCATCAGCAAACAATAAACAGATTATCCCGACTGTCCCAGTTTGAAATTTAGGGGGCTGGGATGCAGTGAGAGTAGAGATTATCGTTTGGATTATACTCTGATCAGTTTTAACAGCTGTACAGCAGCTTGGGTCATGAGCAAATGTTCTGTTGTTATCGCGATGCAGCAGGCAATCGATATTCCAGTGTCCATGAAATGCACCATTTGTTTATGAATGTATCTGCAGAGCTGCTATGCATTATATGTAAAACTGATTTATGCGTATATTTTGAAGAACCATGGGGATTCGAATGGAATACATTTTGTATAAATTTACCCAATAAAATGTATCACATATGTATAGGATTAATGGAAGTGTATTTGAGAGGCTAGAAAGCTAATTCCATGGAATTCTACTCAAAAGGATTACCTAGCTTTTGTAGGTACAATCATCTTCTTGTCAAAGCATATGAAATTTCCGTACAAGCACATCCACAGATCAAACATCCTCCGCTGAGAGTGCGTTCTGCAGAAGTCCACCCAGCGGCCCAGCTTTTGATCACTGGAGCTCCTCTGATCTCTATTTACATGTCCTGGGATGCAAGCAGGAGCTGCCATTTGCGAAGCCTGAGGTTTGAGTGTCAGGCTGGTCCGGCCTCCTCTCCTTAGCATATGGGTTCAGGTTCACCTTCACACATATTCCTATAACCCCCAACTCCCCACTGCAGAGAATTCACAACTATTAGAATTAGAATTAGTTTCCAGTATACAGAGTACAACAACATTTTTGCAGCAGCCCAGATGATGCATCCGCATAAAGCAAATAATTTAAAAAGTAAACTGAGGTATAATTGGAGTGCAGTGCAGAAGAGAAATTGACATATGCACAATTTTAGACATCACACAGCACATACCGTGGCACCATAAATACTGTATGGACATGAAATGTCATAAATAGATGAGCTATTGCATATAGAATAATCCTAACAGAATGAAACTGAAAAAGAATGTGCTGTAAAGGTTTTATTTACTAATATGTAGGTAGAGCAGATTTGGATACAAAATGTGCAAATATACTGTAGTCCACTTTCTCCATCAATGAGAATTTATAGGTATTTTCATCATTGACTAATATTTTCCATTTATTTGATGGAATAAAAGAGCTGGGCTACATGGAATGTAATTGCCGGTAATTCACTTCAATCAGTGAATTTGTTATGCATAATTTCTTACCAGCAAGCAGAGGACAGCTCCTCCCCTCACACTGACCTCTGAATAATAAAAATGTGGACTGCAAATAATATTGTGAAAGACATGCTTTACACGCGACTCTCGCTTCAGTGGCCACTACATTTAGCCAGTGGTTCATTTTACGTTAAAAGGGGCGATCGTGTGTGTGTGTGTAATACAGTATTAACATTATTTATGGCCGATACTCATGGTATGAGGCCCACTGTGTTCAAGGAAGTGGTTATAACAGGACAGATGATTCTGTGGTCCAGTATCCTTGCGAGGGCACATATCATAGAAAAGTATAAATATTTAGCATTGTAGTATAAGCACCCCAGAGGACTTGTCTCATATTGTAGGTAAGCACATAAATTTACACCTACCTACTGTATTAATGTATCTTGCATAAGGTATTTGCCCCAGTGAAATACCCCACAGTACAAATGCTCTGCATAAAATTGTCAGCCAAGCAGGTAAATATCAAGTGCTTGTCCGCTTGTCCCATACTTGTCACTGCATGAGCAAACATATTTCATCATGTTCAGGATGGTGGGAAACACACAGCTGTGGCTACAGAGGAACACAGGGTTTATGAATATACCAACAAATAAATAAATGGATAAATAAATAAATAAAGTCAGATATATGACACAATGGCAATCGAGAAGCGCGTGCAATTACTGGGGTCAGAACTGGAAACACAGAAGCTTCATTAAAACGTGTACCAGGTCCATTTTCATGTCCATAAAACTCCTACTAAATCTTAGTTGGATTCCCTGAAGGACCTTCATTCTATTAGCAAATATTGATTCCTTATATAATCAATTGCAATAAAATGCAAGACTGGAATGGAACATATATTGATTTTTCTGGAATATTCCTTGACACCATATATAAGTGAAACTCATTACACCCTGTATCTGAGATCGGCTGTTGGTTTCCCAGGCACATCTGAGACTTAAAGAATGATGAAAATGAAAAAATAATTGATGCTTATCGTCACTCCCAAGTTATACTCTTGGTATAAGTGTCTGTGAGATTGAGAACCAGCAACAAAAATAGGGTATTTATTTGCAGCTGACTCTGTGAGACAGAATTATTCTTTGCTTGACTCAAAACAGCTGCCCTGCAAATACTCCCATGATGCTTTGCAACTGTATTTATTTTCCTGACACTAGGCCTTGTTGTTGCCTGGGGTAACGAATGACCCCACCAAATAGCTAATGAGCTGTGTTATTGGCTCCACAGGAAGCAGCACATACATCACAGGCCGTATTTAACCACAGGGTGTGGCCAGGGGATTCTCACCACAAGTTTAGCTCAGCAATTAAGACGATGGTGACGGTAAATGAGCCGCAGTCGTTTGGGGAATGCTGGCATTTTTGGTGGACCTGCACATTGCAAAAGTAACACAAGGGCAGAGAATATTGCCCAAATAAATGTCTCCATTGTGCCCCATCGGGGGGAGGGGGGTCGCACTCTGAGTAATTTCATAGCGGCTCAGTGGCTCATTGGCTAATGGACACTTTCCTCCCCACAGCTCTAGGGTTGTGGTTCATGTGAATTGGTGTTTCTAAACTGCCCTGGCTGTGTTTTAGTGTGTGCCCTGTGATGGACTGGCATGCCACCCAGGGGGTACCCCTGCCCTGTGCCCTGTCCTTCCTGGGATAGGGTCCCGACTTACTGAGAGCCCATACCGGGTAAGTGGTTTTGGAAGATGGATGGATTTGAAGTGAGTCATGGTGTTCCTCATAGTTTTGCTGTGAGTCCAGAGTGCTGTTATTCTTAATATCCACTGGCTATATTTCTTAGTAATACATAGTGCCAAAGCCTGTGAGAAAGAGAACTGCATTCAGCAGTAACACTTCTGGTTAGAGTGGGAGAGCATCATGTGGTTAGAGAAACCCACCCGGACTATTACCCCCTTTCCATTATCTGTAACCTTCAGGTCCCATCTCACAGATCTGGCACAGACCCAGAACCTGACACGTCGGAGACAGAGCAGCACCCAAACCATTAAATCAGACTACTTTGACCCCCTCCTCAAGCTCTAAATACACACCACCATTCTGAGAACAAGCTATCGCAAAATTACGTGTTAAAATACTCAGAAATACAATCGCAGCAGTCCTACGAACTATTTATTTATAAGCAACTCAAGAAATTAACCCTATCCACAGCTGAAAGCCTATAAAACGCAAAAAGAGTGATTGTAAAGTACAGAAGTGTATTAATGCCATGACATAATAAAAAAAAAATATTCTTACTATCATGTTATAATATGATATGATTTCTCATTTTAATGTGATGTTTTCACATTACAGTATAATGTAATATTTTCATAAGAACAAAAGAAATTTACAAAGGAGAGGAGGTCATTCGGCCCTTCAAGCTTGTTTGGGGAGAACTTGCTGTTTATTTAGGTTCTGAAACATCCGAGGGAAGATGGGGGGGCCCCAGAGTGACTTTTTAAGTTGGCCCCTAGAAAAAACAAATTCAGCTCTGTGAATAGCCAGCCGGCCTGCTGGTTCCCGGATCAAAAAATGAGCAAAGGCTGGTGATCCTGCAGGCCAGCAGTGTATCCAGGGAGGACACAGAAGGTGGAACAGCGGGTGGGGGGAGGGGGGCTATGATGTTTTTTATTTCAGTGAGCTTTAATAGTTGAGATCTAGCATGAAGACTGAATGATTTCTTTGTCCCCTCCGCTCTTGCCCCAAGGAAACATCTGTATAACATCTGTTACGTTTCAGTTTACGCATAATTCCTCATGGCGGCAAGAGTCACACCCTTGCATACGAAAAGCTTTGCAAGCCAAGCTCATGGTCATTCCCAGAAGAAATAATGTGTCTGTAAAATCGGACTGGCCAAGGGGAAGGAGAGGGCGGGGGGCAGGAGGATCTGAGAGTGTCAGGCGACAGGCGAGGATGAGCCGGCAAGTCGGATCTGTTTATGCGATGAGGAGGCAGATTGATGAGTGGGAAGTCTCATCTGCAGGTCAGACCGCGCCTCAGTCGATTTGCTCTCCGCCTACAAGGTGGGGTCATTGGATTTAGCGTGATTAGCTATTCACACATTGGGGGTGCTGCGATTAAGCCTCTCTTTTTTGCTTACACCTCAAAAGTTGCCCGTAAATGAATTCTAAAGCTCGTCTTCTGAAACGTAATTACTGGCAGAAGCCTATAAGGTTTATTTTAACTAGAATGTACCTATACCTTATATACCTTATGCAAATTATTGGTAAATGTACATAAACTATCGGTTTTATGCAGGAGAGTTTCTAGATATTGAAAAGACCAGGGGGGCTAAAATACTCAGGGCTAGGCTTCAAATACTCAGGGTTTTTTTCTCATCTTGTTGGGGTGACATGGTAGTTCACACCTTCAGGGTTGGGGGTTCAATTCCTACCCCTGAGACTGTATGTGTGGAGATTGCAGATTATGTCTTTGAGAATTTCCTTCCACAGTACAAAAATATGTTGCTTGTGTTAAACTGGCATCACATCTAGGGTATTCCTTGTCCTGTGTTTCTGGTAATAGGCTTCAGACTCTGTACTATTTAAGGAAATATGGAAGGTGAATGGATCACCGTTTCAATAAGAACTTTGTTAGACATCAGTAAACAAAAAATGTGCCTGAGGTACAAGCTATTCTGCAGATACATCCTGCCGATTGACTATCAACAGATGGTAATTACTAGTGCAGCCCCTGCTGTTGGAAGGAGAACCTAAGGGGTCTTGTTGCTGTATAGTGGTCCAACTTCTGACGTTCATGTTAGACTGTGTACACAGGAGTCACAGCATGGTGATAGATGTGTTTATTTCCTAATAAATTTGCCTATTATTGCTCTTGCAGCCTTGAAATTTCAGCTTTATCCTAAGAGACAGACTTTCCTGCGGGTAAATGCTGCCACAGTCCATCAAAACAGCCATGATGTTCTGCAGTGAAGGAGGAGCAAACGGTGCTTCTCACTGCCTCACACAGCCTTTCAGTGCTTTTCAACGCCTCCCGCAGCCAATTCAGTGTTTTTACTGCCTCACACAGCCTTTCAGTGCTTTTCAATGCCTCCTGCAGCCATTTCAGTGTTTTCACTGCCTCACACGGCCTTTCATTGCCCCAATTGTCCCACACAAACTCTTAATGCCTCTCACTGCTTCAGATGGCCATTCAGTGCCTCTCACAGCCTTCTAGTGCCTCTCGCTGCCTCACACCGCATTTAAATGCCTCTCACTGCCTCACACGGCCTTTTAGTGCCTCTCACTGCCTCACACGGCCTTTTAGTGCCTCTCACTGCTTCACACGGCCTTTTAGTGCCTCTCACTGCCTCACACGGCCTTTTAGTGCCTCTCACTGCCTCACACGGCCTTTTAGTGCCTCTCACTGCCTCACACGGCCTTTTAGTGCCTCTCACTGCCTCACACGGCCTTTTAGTGCCTCTCACTGCCTCACACGGCCTTTTAGT
>JAODJW010000039.1:18030312-18042081 GCA_026777045.1 Hyperopisus bebe | reverse complement strand
ATAGTGGCTCACAGTTCAAAAGATGCACGTTTTGCAGATGAATATTTAAATATAGGCTTAGCACTATAAGATTCTCTAGTAATTAAACTACTGAAATTCATAATACTCAGAAATGAAATTTATTTATTTATAACCCTAAATTTAATACAGACATAGCATTGTTGTCTCTGATATCTTTCGAGATTAAATTATTGTCAGTTGTTTACTCTGAATCCCTGCATCAACATAAATGTATTATTGAAATTAATGTTTATTTGTTGTATATTACTACTGTTATGTCTTGTCTCCTGCAGTAATACTCTCATAAAGAAACACTGCATCACCTTTTGTCTGCGCTGGACTTCAAAGTTTTAGACTTATAACTTGATTATTAAGTGTATGGCATGGGGGTGAATAATTCGTTTTTTCATGGTCATCAGCAGATAATTTAATAGAATGAAGAGCAATGCTCCACTGCCTTTAACTGGAGCGCTGGAAAAGTAAACGCAGCTGAATTGTATCCAATTGATTCCGTAATATTCCGCGGAGCTAGTAATTGTGGCTAATTAACCTTCTCTCATGCATCACAACGATGTCTTACTGAATTAATCTTTCATTCTAATTTCATGACACACCTAATTTGTGCAAGAGTGGAATCTTTAAATAAAGCAAGTTATTTGTCCTGCATGCAGAAAAACTTCAGAGAAAGTGCATGCAGCCCATAGGAATTAAAAAAGATTTTGTGATTTTATCGGACAGCATGGCGGTGAGGTGATAAGCATTGTTTCCACACGCCTCTTGCTTGAGTCTCTGTCCAGCCCCCCTGTGTGTGGAGTTTGCACATTGTCAGTGTGTGGTAGGTCCCTCATTGGTTAATCCCTGCTTTGCCCCCATAGCTTTCAAAAAAGGCTCCAGACCTCCATGACCTTGCATTAGACAAGCGGGTATAGAAGATGGATGGATGTGATTTTATTGTGGTTCTCCAATACGAAGGGATGATTCCGGATGTACACCATGAGGGCAAAAATATTGGGACACACCACTTAATCACTCAATTCAGGTGTTTCATTTAGACACATTGTCACAGGTGTATAAAATCAAGCACCTAGCCATGCAGTCAGGTTTACAAACATTTGTGAAAGAATGGGTCATTCTGAAGAGCTCAGTGAATTCAAGCATGGTACTGTTATAGGATGCCACCTTTGCAATAAGTCAGTTTGTGAAATTTCTTCCCTGCTAGATATTCCATGATCAACTGTTGCCATGTCAACAGTTGCCATGACTCAACCACCAGACAGTTTCACCTGAATGACTGAGAATCTTCACAGACATATTTCTATGGTCAACTGTAAGTGGTATTATTGCGAAGTGGAAGCATTTAAGAACAACAAAAACTCAGCCACAAAGTGGCAGACCATGTAAAGTAACAGAGCGAGGTCGTAGCGTGCTGAGGTGCATATATTGTGTGTAAAAGTCACGAATGCTCTGTTGACTCAATAACTGCAGAGTCCAAAACTTCCCCTGGCATTAAGCCCAAAACTGTATACCAGTAGCTTCATTAAATGGGCTTCTGTGACTAAACAGCTGCATGCAAACCTCTCATCACCAAATGCAATGCCAAGCATTGGATGGAGAGGTGCAAAGCACACTGCCACTGAACTCTGGAGCAGTGGAAACGTGTACTGTGCTGTGACGATTCACACCTCACTGTCTGGCAGTCTAATGTTGGGGTTTGACAGATGCCAGGAGAACATTACCTGCCTGACTGCATTGTTCAGGGGTTGGACTAGGCCCCTTAGTTCCTGTGAAAGGAACTCTTAATGCTTCAGCATACCAAGACATTTTGGACAATTCTATACTTCCCACTTTGTGGTAACAGTTTGCGGAAGGACCTTTTCAGTTCCGGCATGACTGCACCAGTGCACAAAGCAAGGTCCATAAAGACATGATTGGGTGAGTTTGGTGTAGAAGAACTTAACTAGCCCACAGGGCAGAGAGCCCTGACCTCAACCCCATCAAACACCATTGGGATGAACTAGAACACAGATTGTGATCCAGGCCTTCACGTCCAACATCAGTGCCTGACCTCACAAATGCTCTTCTGGATGAATGGGCAAAAAGTTCCCACAGACACTCCAAACTCTTGTGGAAAACCTTCCCCAAAGAGTAGCAGCTGTTATAGCTGCAAAGGGGGGACCGTCTCCTATTGATGCCTATGGATTTAGAATGGGATGCCATAGAAATTCCTGTGGATGTAATGGTCAGGTGTCCCAGTACTTGTGTTCATTTGCTAGTAAGAGTCCCTCTTCACAAATGTTATTACTGCTCTCTATAACTTGTTATTCTGCTTTTATTGGTCAGTGTTTAGTATGTGTAAAATAAAGGTTATTAATTATAAACATTGCAGTTCATCACATTTGCAAATATATTTTCCAGAAATGACTTTGTTACATATTGTGATTTATGCAGAATTTTGTTTAGGGTGAAATGATCCTTGCAATAATAATCAAAAACCATCCAACAATAATAAGTTCTGTAGCTGTAGATCTTGGTGTTTGAAACATAGTAAAGATCTGTCCACATTGCATCATAGCATTGAGTTAAAAAGGACTTCAGAAATAGAAATTTTCAATGATCTCAGTTTAGATTCAATGGCCCACATGGCTCAATAACATAAACATCATTAAACCCCAGAGTCCAATTCTGTATTAGTCATAACCTCACTAGCTGCTGAACCAATCACACAATGGAGCTGTTATTCAAAAAATACACACGTTAAAAAGCATTTGTTTATCAGGACTGGTCATCATGCTTCACCTTATTTGGCATTTCGCTTGCACTAGAAAAGCTTATGGGCCTTTTGAAAATAACCCACTTTTAAGTATAAGACTAATGAATGTAATAATAATGAAAAGTCAGGGCACGGTCATAGAGGCCTTTATCACTGCCGTCTTGTCCGGTTTGGTGTGACTTTTGCTGTCGGTATGTTCCCAAAAGGAGAGATTTTGGGGAAATGAGGGCTGATATTCCCAGCAAAGGGGCATTGAAGGGAAGAGTGCAGCAGCGAATTCATCATGAAGGGAAACACTTCAGCTTAAAATAAGGATTTTCTTACCTGTTTGCGTCTTTAGGTGTTCAGACATAATGGCTACAACCTGTTGGATTGCATATAATCACACAAAATGAATATTATTTTATATAAATTGTGAATGGAAATAATGGTGCGTCTTAAGTAATATATTTAAAGAAAGGTTGATAGGGTCATCTCAGTCGGCTAAAACCCAAACATAATAGGAGTATGAGAAAAAGGTGATTTATTGTCACTGGTGAATGTGAAAAATGTTTTGAATAGGATCAAAGTATGTGAGCTGAATTACATACCTGTAGGACAGGAAAAGAAGAAGATACACCAAACATCTAGTGAGATATATTAGTGTCTCCATTACCCAATGACCTAGTTCCTGACTATGTGCTGGTTCCCTAGATAGAACCGAATGAAATATAATTATTCTTCAGGTTTTATATTTTGCAATATTGTGTTTGCCTGCTGCTGCCCCATTTTGGAACTGAAATATTAATCAGCAGCTCAAAAATTGGCAAGCGGCTGATAATACAATTGTTTCCAACTCAGCTCCGACAAGTCTAACACAAACAGGCCGGCGGATGCCCTGAATCCTCTTCAGAAGAGTTTTGAGGTCCCTGGCACTCGTCCAGATCATGCGATGGCCACACCGTAAAAAGAGTAGGACATGTGGGGGCGTGGCCTCCATAGCTAGAGTCTTGATCGCATTCCAGAAGGACAGGTGGACCTGAATGCTAGCGTGAAAATCAGACATGGGGGATTTAATGAGCAGACAGTGTTAGAGACACCCATCCCGGTAAGGTCTCAGTGTATCTGTTTCGAAAACCTAGTGTGTACAAACACTGCCTGCTATGGTTTTAGTAATAAAACCCAAAATGGCAGGAAAATTGGTGTTTACAGACAAGTGCAATGTCCAAAATATTGTGTATAACCCTGAGAATATTAAGACTGGAGTAGTTTTATTACCGGCTGGATTATATACCTATATTTCTGGGTCCTACTTAAAAATACGAAATTGGTGTAATATGATTAGCATAATTAAGCCGTTGTGTAGATCATAATCTGTCAAATTAATGAATTTACAAATGCTGACTATATCTTGAATGTTAGGAGGAATAATATTATGGGTTGTTGTTTCTTAAACTGGCAAAACAAAAATCCACTCAGATTATTTTTTGTTTATAGGATGTTGCTATGGTGTGCAGATGGGTGCGGCAGACTAAGTGACCACTGCTGCCACCATGTGGCAAGATAAGTAAATATGTGATGCTTGACTAAAAAAGAGTCAAAATCACTGAATGGAGTTTACTCTGCATATTTAGGATTGTAAATGTAAATTTAAATACTTACAGACTCTAGGTCCCCTCGAATGTCACCCAGGGTGTCACCCTGCCTTATGCCCTATGCCACCTGGGACAGACTCCAGGTCTCCTCGTGACTCAGACCAGGATAAGTGGTTATAACCTAGATGGATTAATATTCTTCCCAATAATCCTGTACTGAAATAATAACACTGCATTTTCACCGTGTTACTTTGTCAGTCATTGACATTCGAGGCCTGTTTTATAAAAGGTGATTTTGGGTTATGATGGATTGATGTTGCTGCATATTTTGTGTGTACTTGAGTTTGGTATAGTGTTCATACTTCTGCGAATTTTATTGAGTTACAAAATCTCAGCCACTGCACTCAGACCCTGAGCTTCGGTATTACCTCTATGTGCATGTACTGTATGTCCTTAAAATACCAGGAGAGCAAGAAAACATGCATGCTAATGTACAAATGGTAAATAAAGCATCATTTCATTTGAGAAACAGCCAGTATGTAACTTCAATACAATGTTTCCAAGATGTCCCCCCCCAGAGATACTGCACGCCAAGGCTGTGACAAAGGGAGTCCTGGGCCTAATTATAATGTCACATTGTCCATCTTGTTCAAAAGTCTTTTGTTTCCTTGTCATCATATTCTGGACCTGAGACTTTCAACTCTCACAAAGCTCAACAAAGCATTGCTTCTGTCATCTTCAGACCTCAAATCAGTGCTGCTGCATGATATTAGTCTGTGAGCCCGTAACCAGTGGCAACAAGCACCTTGCATACCGGCACTGGTCATATGCATCTCTGTCGCTAACTTCCAGCTGGAAGGATCGATATGTAAGCCAGCAGTAGATCCTACCTACAGACAGCAGAGCAATAGATGAAGAAAATATGTAAGTGATAAAACATTTCCTCTTTTTTGTGTTAATGGGTTCAAAGACGTTTAATTTGGGTAAATAAAATGGATGATTAAATCCTACTTTATACTTTGTTACTTGTAATATGAGTCTTTATCTTTACAGTACTGATGTTTTAGTGTTTCACTGCTGGTTTTACAAGACTGAATTTTTTCATTATCTCCTTCAGTTTATATACTGTGTATCTGTATAGCAATCAGAGCAGTATTGATTTTCCAGTGTTTTTTTTTGTTTTTGAACTAATACAAAAGTTCTTCCTCTAACTTGCTGCAGTTCCCCCTCGAATTCCTTCTAGTCGATGCGTCTGACAGTGGATTTAAAGCCCTTGTTGCAAAATGCCCTTTCATCTATGAACTGCCAGGTTGCAGTTTAATTCTAACAAGAGTCTTTGAGGTCAGAGAAACTGCAGAGCAGTCTTAATCTAAAGCCGTCTTTCCATTCCTGTTTTGTGAATTACTTCTTTTTCAACTCACCACAAAAGGAGAAGATGAGTATAATTTCTAATATTCATTTTTCTTCTATGATTGACTTTTTCAGGTTGAAAGAGTTGGTCATATTTAAATAAATAAATATTCATAATAAATATTTGTGATGGAAATCTTCAGGATCTTAGTATTTATATTTAATTCATTAATTCTCATTTTGCCCTAAGACCTACAAGAACGACATATCATTTCAGTCAATGACTCCACGTATCATATATATGCCTGACAAAAAAGGACTTTAACTTTGGAAATTGCACGTGGGGACTCCTGTACAAGTCAGAGATTTGTGAGCCATTTGATTTTTCTTAAAGAAAACATATTTACGGAAACTTAAACTTACATCTGCTGTCAGAGCTGAAAAATAGTTCTGCAATGACAGAAATCTGTGATTCTTTTTTCATTGGTGAACTGTGAAATCATATAAAGCGAAAACAGGCCTAGTGTTCCCAAATATCTCCCCTTGACAGGACTCTGATAAGTCCAGGACATTAAGCCCTTCCAGATTCATTTGCTTGTCATTCTACGGGAAAATTTGCAGTTGCCTGACACACTCCATCTTCTGGCTTCATGTTTTGCATTACTCTGCGAGGTCAGAGTTCGGTTCAAGTCTTGACTTCTTCAATTTTCTCAATCTGGCAGTAAATATTCCCTCCATAGTAGGGGTGGAGGAGAGGTCTCACAGCAGAGGGCACCAATCGGGGGTGAGGGGCTCCCCTGAGTAAAATTTGCTGACCTGGGGGGGGGGGGGGTGTTGTGAATTTTGCTTTTGTCACTCGATAATATTTGCCAGGTGGGTGGGCAGATGCGCCCCCCCCCCCCCCAGCATCCAAGGACCCATTGGAGAATCATCCAGAGTGTTTATTGAACAATAATTTAGCTTATGCTAACAGGTGATTTATTTATTTATAGTATGGTTGTCACATGTATGATAATTGTTTATGAGGTGTACCTTATTTGGAAATAATGCCATACCACTGAGGTGCTAAAAGATATATAATCTCCTTTCTTATTGGCTGAAACCTGCCCCAGTCAGCCTTACAGTGTCTAGGGTTTGATGAGTACAGAGCAGATTCTCTGTAGTTTTTAGCAAATGGCCTATTCTGAATTTCTGTCTGACAGTTTGCATTTTCCCTACTGGGTCCGCTATCTGCCAGAGAGCATGATAGCAGCACAAAGCATGGCAGCCACTAGATGCACATTTAAACCCGTGCCATACGTGGTTTTGGGTTTAGATCTCAGCCACCTCCTGGCGTGCGGCTCAGCTGGTTAGGCCTCCAGGCCAGTGGTTGGATGGCAATAGTAGTCGCACCCTAGACCAGCTCCACTGCCGGCGCCTGCTGGCGTCTTTGCGGGGACTGGATTGTTCAGCACAGATGAATGTGATGATGCCAGTAAAACCACTCTAAACCTGGCCAGTTTCCCATAATTCATGTTTTTTTCCCTCAGTCATTAGACTGCATCTTCAATGGCGTGTCCCACCTGCTCGTACCCCTGAGAAGTTTGCTCATTGCTTGTTGGCATCACTCCATCTGGGTCAGACATGGGTCACTCGCTTATTTCCTGGACTTAACGTGGCCAGAGTAACTTAAAGAGAGATGTTTTATGTGAATGTATAGGTGTATGATTTGTAAAACTGATTGATCAATATTTTGCTTTGAGTATTAGCGGATTGTGTGTTGACATAAACAGCTTATCAATACAAAGCACCAGGAATTCAATTTTCCAAAATTTTCATCAAACCTCTCCTAACTGTTTGCCTCTCTTCAAACTAAGTGAGTTTCCTGGAAAAAAATGGCCGCACTTTCTGTGCTGTGGCCTGCTGGGGAAACAGTACTGATACAGATTTCTGTTTTGTTTTTCAGTTTTAATAGGTTCCTACACTATTGTTGTTTTGTACCACATATTTTCTGCAATTTTACATCACTGACCAGCTCCTGTGGGAAAGGGAAATTTGGTAGAATTTTATTGATTTATTTTTTAAATGCAGGCCTAATTTTTGGGGATTCAGTTACGGATATTTTCAGTCTGGTTTGCCACTAGTCAAAAAAAAAAAAGGAAAAACTACTCCAACAGCTGATTTTAAAAGGCCTTTCCTATACTGGCTCTATATGATACAGTAAGTTTTATTATTATTTTTTATTTATGCTTTATTTGTAATTATCCACTTTGTCCTGTTGAATATTGCACCCTCTTGACAACTGCCATCATATTCATTTTCTATGACAACAAAAAAAATCAATGCCTCATTTTGTGAGTAGGCCAATGGATCATAATATATTTCTGTTCTGAGTCAGTCGGCTGGTGCTATTACGTCTGCTGAAACAAATGAAAGCAACAGTAAAATAAGCTTCAGCCTCAGGAACATACTCACGCAACACCCAAACGCTGAAAATATCCTCTGGGAACGAGGAGCGCCTAACAGTGACCCCTTCTACAAATGGCGGGACATAAATCTGCCACATTAGATGGTTTTATTATGGTAATATGAATTAGCTCTTTGGGTTAAACACCACATTTAATGCATGGGCCTTTATTTTCAAAAGCCTCGTCAGCAGAACGGTCAGCACTTTCCAAGCCTTATTGCACATGTAAGTCATTGCAATAAAAAACAAAAATGAGTCGTCTTTCAACTAAGTACATAGGGGTGTGATGGATTATGCCAACTGCTAAACCCCCACTTTAAAATCTCGGAGTGCAAGGTGTACCATTAATGAGGAAACTGCTGACTAATAAACCCCACGTTGGCCGCAAGGTGTGAATTTTAATTTTTTCCCACCCCCAACATGACTGGATTAATAACCATGGGTCATGACAACAGGCAGCCCCCAAGTTAAGAACATCTGACTTACAGACAACTCATACTTACAAAAAGACTGCAATAAAATCTAAAGCTAGGGCTGGGAGTGAATTCCAAAAAAATCTGGATTTCATAAGGCTAGGAATTGACAATAGACTCTAAGGTTTTGGAGTCGACTCCAGTTCAGTAAAAAATTTTCCGTTGGATGTAACCTCCCCATGCATGCTACATAATTCTTTCCCATGGTTTTCATTGGTTTTAATGCCAAGTTTTTTCAGACTGCAGATAAAAAGTGAACAATCACAACGTAAAGGAACAACAATAAACTAACCTGTTCATGATTGACATTTACCATTTAATAAGGTCTAATGTAAGTTAATTGTGTCTGTTCTGCTTTTTAGAGTCTACATTATGAAACCCACTGTTGTCTAGTCCAAATGAGGCTGAAGCTGAAACAACCATCAAAGAGTGGCTCATGAAAGGCTGACCAGGTCTGTCTGATAGTTCTTTTCTGTGCACCTGTCAAAAAATGAAATTCTGTGGACTCCAGCGGAGGCTGCTGGCAGCACAGTGTGTCGAGGACTGCTTTGGTTTTGTCATGTTTGCTGTGGTTTTGCCATGTTGACAGTTGACACCCCCACCAGATTGGATTGCTTCTATCCAATCAGAATCGTTGTTGATCGTTGTTTACCTCACTACCCAGTTCCCAGGTATCTATTAGTTGCACACTTTGTTATTTCGCATAATATAGTAGGCCTACTGTTCACCTACTGTCTCATTCATACTGAAGATTCTGACACACCTCTCACGTTGCATACTATATTCCACCTATTACATAGCAAACAAATATGCGATTTCAGATTTACTTACTGTTATTGTTGATTACCGATACTATCATCGGATCGTTTTGTGGAAACCAAGAGGTGAGTTTTATTGTTTTGCAATGTGCACTTTTCTCCACTGGATGACTGACTCTCCTGCTGTTCAACACCAGGCTTTATATTTGAGCTGTGGCAAGAATGACATCCAGGGATTTTTACTGTTGATAGATGTCCTTTCCTGCTGTCTAGAGTTTCATTCCTTTTTCACAAGTTGTACATAATCAATACGATGCTGCCCCCTCGTGGCTGTTGATTAATAAATAGTGCAGTAATGGAGATGCATCAACGTGTTTCTTCCCTAATTTTCCATTCTAGACTTGGAAAATAAATAACGTGCTATTCTATTTACAAATCTCGAAGTGTCAGTGACTTATGGTTCCCAGTATCATATGATGAGGAAACCTGACTTTAGATCATTGGCGGTCTCATCTCAAAGTGAGTTTTTGAAATTTACAATAATACAATACAAATTGTACAATATCATGAACAATTCTATCCATGTGCTGCACGCGGCACTTTCTTGGAGCACAGTCAATGACCGGCTAAGTCCACTGCAGTGTAATAGGAAGCATTACTGGGGATCATTCCAGCCTGTTGCCGTCAGATACTGCACCCCAGCCTCAGAAATTTAGAAGACTGATTTGATTTGATTCCATAAACTTTATTCAAATTTTTTGACGGATGGATGGATGGTTAAGAAATTTCTTGCACTAGGCATTCAGAAGCCCAGTTCAAATGAAATGAGATTATTGCTTGTAGTGAAACTCAAAAGTAGTAAAATGGAGCAACACATCATACTTTCCATTTCCTGCTGCTTACCATTAAATGAAGTTACTTCCTGAAATTAAGATGGGTTATTCTTAACCCTGTGGGTGCCAAGTCGCTGGTTTAAAAGCTTGGTGCTTATGAAGGGTGTGAATGTGTAGGTGTCAGGATAAATTTTACAGATTTTATTTTAGTTCTATACTGATTGTCACGTCTGTTTTGGGGTATGGAAAAATATCACTTGTGACTTGCAACATAATCCCACTGCAGACTTTGCATTCTTTCATCTGACTTTGAGCCACTGATATTTACGAATCATCATTCCATCTTCTTCAGAATAAGGTAAGTGACTCTTATATGCTCAAGGTGATTTGCAAATTATTATTTTGGTTTTGCCTCCACTTGATGTTGACTCCTACAGACCATATAGTTGGGATTAATCTAGAATGTTCTGTCTTCTGTTTGGTTCTTCACGGTACCCAGTGGGATGTTCAATGTTGTGCTTTTGCAGAATAATAATGACAGAATTTGTCCCTTTACATTTCTGATGATTTAATGAACTGGGTTGGGGTCCATGTGCAGAACCCAAGTGCATTTATTAATAACAACAAAGTCAAAACAACACAGAAGCCAAAACCGCAGAAACAGACAAGAGTCGTAACAGGAGCTGGGAGAGAACAAAATCCAAATCACTAGATGTACAAAGAAACATAGGGAAATGTACGGAGAAACTTGCAATATGCACATGAAACAACAGCAAAATTTAAGACATTCGGTAAAAGTTAACTTATATTAATGTTTTAATGTTTAAAATGAAGTATGGAGTGTCTGGTTTTGTCCTGTATGGAAACATGTTGTGCAGCTTGATGACTGTATCTGTAGGATAAGTACACACACAGTGTGAAACTCCCCTCTTTTGTGTAACATGTCTTTTATTGTGCTCTGCAAACTTCCTGTCTCCAAAGCTGAATATGCTAGTAATATAAATCTACAAGAATACAGTCTGTCTAAGAATAAATATATATTATCTATCAGAGTATTTATGCACTGGCCATTTAGTCTGTGTTGTGGTTTTTTTCTTTCCCTGCCAATGACGAGTCAGAAGTCACTTGTGTGGATCTTCAGATTAAGTTTATTGTAACAGCAAGGTTACTACCAAGGCTGGGCACCCTGTCCAATAGTGTTTAACACTAATTTTTATACATTTTCTTATTGTGTAACAAAATCTTGTCACTTAAGCATAATCATTCCCTCAACCATTTATCGTTATTTTCTCCCTTGAGCCACAACCCTAGATAATCATCTCTTTTACTGTTTGGTTCCTCGGCTGAACATAATTGTGGCCTGACCATCTGTAGTTGGTCTTTTAAAATACCCAGCCGTGAACTTTTGGTGAAACCAGGCGAATCCTTTCCTTCAGTAGCAAACCTTGGCAGCTTCAGCTTGTTGTACATTGTCTGGCTAGAAGGTTGATAATATATTTGTCCTTCAACATAGTGATAAGCTGCAGCACTAATAAAGTACATATTCATGCATCAAAGGCTAACAA
>JAODJW010000039.1:17961462-17989941 GCA_026777045.1 Hyperopisus bebe | reverse complement strand
AATAGAAAACAAAGTATATTGATACAAGTACCAACACTGACCACTATGCGGTGCCATTTCAAAACGTATTTAATTAAAACAAAAGCATCACAATTGTAAAACTATAGCAACTGAATTTAAGAAAGTAGGGTACTCTTTACTGTGTGGTATGCATGTTGCCAGTGACACTGGGTAGTTTAGGCATGTGTTAGCAGTTAGCCTCTTTGTTAGTTGGAATGTCTTGTGAGGGTGAACAACTCCTGCTTTTCCTTGTTTTATATTTGCTTTGTTTTTCTGTTTTGCTACATCCGACTTAAGACCCAGTAGGAGCTTGAGATCAAAAGGGTTTGGTGGCTGCTGTACAAAAACAAGTTTCAGTGCATGCTTATATAAACGTTCAAACAGTGTTTTATATGCTGTGTGACTTGCAGTCTCATGATAGTGGCAGACACAAATTTGAGTACCTGTATTTTCTGATTTGTTTGAACATATTTCTAGTGCCAGTGCTACTTGTGTTACCAGTGTGACCTGGTTATCAGCAATATTTAACTGGAGCAGAGGGTTTGATTTGGGCACTTAGGGGATTGCATTGTGTCATCTTAATGTGTGCTTCTGCAATAAAGAATGAATAATCCTGCATCCCCATTGGCTATATGAACTACCAGCAGTTCTGATCATTAGTGTGTTACTCAGACCACTAACAGCCTGAATATTCCTCTCTGTAACTCATTCTTACATAAATACAAACCTCTTGTCCAGCAGAAAACACGACAATCTTGGACCTGTGAGTATCTCCACACCCATCTGAGGTCTTTCATCCCTGCTTGCCTCACTCGTACACCGCTTTGGACAATAGCCACGTCGGCTAAAGCAGTGGTTCTCAGACTTGTTCTACTATACTCCCCTTTGGAAGCAGAACTTTAATGCCACCCTCTCCCTCATAAACCGTTTTTTCGACTTTTTATTTTATTGTAATAACATCAAGAAGATGTGCAGCATATTACATTTCAATAATTCCTGTTGTGCAAATAAAGAAGCAAGTTATGGAAACATTTTTTTTACTATATTGCTACAAAGCATCTGCATTTTTTAGAATTGCAGTAATTTTGCCAGAAATTTGAACAATTAAGTGCAAAAAACAGAATAATTATAACCGCATAACTCTAATACTGTAAGAAAGTCGTATCTCTGCATTAGTGGCTACAGGAGCCTGTTTTTCATTTCACATTTTTCAAAACATGGTTTCAGGCTTGATAATGCCACTATTCTTCACTGACACAACAGCAGAGAATCCCATCTCACAGGGATATGGAGTTGGTGGAAGGTAGTTGAACGTCCAGAGCCCTTTGTCCGATGAGTAGGTTCCCCATCTCCACAGCAAGCCTGAATTCACCCAGAGTTTGTGCTGCAAACCCCAGTGTCAGGGTGGAGTTGTAGGACATCTCAATGCACTGGTCTTGTTCTGATGCAATTGTCCACGCTGATAACATCACATGACAGTTTATTACGGTCTTTTCACGCAAGTTTGTCTTGAAGCGTTTTACAATCATTTTCCAAAGGGAATAAAATAAGACACACCCAAAACATAAATTGTGGAAAATCTGAAAAGCAGTCACTGACCATTCCAAAGATGGTGACTCAGTTGAACTCTTGAAGAACAGTCTATGGGAAGCATAAATAAGGATATTTACGAAGGCCTGTGGTTGCAACACAATGCTATCCAGGTCAGTGGAGGTTATACAGAAGTCTACATTCTTTTGAAGTCATTTCAATGAATCCCGACTAATTCATAAGAGTTGTAGTTAATTTGAGTACTATTCTGCATTTTAAAGGAGTTTTTCCATACTTTATAAGACATGCTGTCTACACAGTTGAAGGAGGGAAGCTGTTCCAGTAGCTTGGTCTAATATAATGCTATATGGTCAGGTTCTGACCTTGGCATTAATGTACTGGTTCAGTAGCATCTTCAACTCTGTGTTCTGCTGCTGCAGACCCTGTGTTTCCCCAAGAAGCTTAGACCTCTCTTTCAGAACAGAACTGTGAGCAAAGTGAGAAAAAGAAAATACTTTTATCTAGGACAAACGTAATTCTTTACTGATTGAATAAAATACATAACCATGTGTAGAGTCCCAATCCAACCAGGGTTACTTACTAGTATTTCTCCAGTGCAGCCTCCAGTGCATTCCAGATCTTCAGCCTGGATTCAGGGATGACATTGGCCATGGCCTCCCAGTAGGTTGAACCTTCTGAGTTGTCCTTCTCCCGAAAACTCAGGCTTTTGGACTGCTGACGGATCTCTCTGAAAACGGTGAATTTCAGCATCTGACTATGGTGCAATTAATTTTTAGATGAAGGTTATTTAAGCACAAAAACACTGTAATCTTTACTTAGGGCAGAGTCACTTTAGTAATGCAGGAATACAATGCAATATTTATAAATAATTACATTCATCAAGCCAAGCATCCATTGACCTTCCAAGTGCATATACAGTACGGGGGGGGGTCGGGGCATAAGGGGCAGCATAAGGACACACTATGGGCAACTGATCTCCAACCCTGGAGGTGTGACTCAGGTGTAATACATTGACCTGTGGTAACGACTGGGTTTGCATTAGCCGCTAACAAACACCTGGATTTGCAGTGCTCTGAGGTAAACGCCCGCAGGGCCTTCAGGACATCGTTGCGATGAATAAGTTCCGACATGCCGATCTTTCTGAATTCCAAGCAGGCTCCTTCCAACTCACCATGAGCTCCCTCTGGAGTTACCTGAGTGATTCCCATGACAAGGCAAAAATGCATTTTGAGGAATCTGACAGCTAACTTGTAACAATATTAATTTCATTCCAAATATACAGTATTTATTGTAAAAAGTGGCCCACTTTAGGTAATCTACCACTGGAGTAAAAGTGCCTCTGTTATAGAGAAAATCACAAAGAATTTTTTACCTCCTTCACATCCTTTTCTTTGTATTTTATGAAGAAATCTGCCAGTTTATACATGTCCTCTTCATTCTCTATTCCCAATACCTTAAAACATCCAGTGAAGATTCATTATACTTGAAATTTCTGTCAAAATATTTCTTAAAAACATTAAATAATTAGTACAGAGTTGTGTGCAGACTTGTTCATACCAAAAATATGGATTCCAGCTTCATGAGGGATTGCTCATCTTTCTCCAAGGGGGAGAGGAGTTTTAGAAATTTACTCTCCATCAAAAAACCCTGAGAGAAAGTAAAAACTAAATTTGACACATTAACATGTTTATGATACCACACAGAAAAAGTAAGTTAGAGACATGGACCTGAATAATTACGGCCACATTGTAATGGATATATAATGGATATCTATCCCATGCTGCTTCTGACTGCAGGTGAAGAGTCTAGTGTTACACGTATATGTACAATTTCTTGTGCCCATAATTGTAAATTGGCTTGCATTGTCTTTCATGTTATACAGTGTAGTCAAAAATTTATCTGTACGCTGTGAAGACATAGTCAAAATGGAAATGAAATTGAGGATATTGATTGTGAAATTTTATGAGTCTTTACCTCATGCATTGGGTGTTTCAGCAGTTTTAGCCATGCTGGAAAACTCAGCCTAAGCCTACAAATGCCTGTGTGGGGAATGACCACCAAGGCTCCTCATAGAGCCTAAGGGGCCCCAGTTACCTGCCTGTTTGGAGCCCCTGCTGTTATGTGTCGTGTTAAATTACCTCTGTTATGACTGGGGGCTCCTCCCATTGGCACATATTCATTCAGCTCTATGAATGACCAGGTGTACAAATATTGATGGCAGTTAATTACATGATTTGAAAATGATTCCAGAATGTTTTGCATAAAAGTTTTTCTTGTTTCTATACAAACACACATAAATGTAACATTTTAGACAGTTTTAAGTCTGTTCTTCGATATCCTCAATTTCATTTCCATTTTGATCATTTTTTCAGTGTACAAATAATTTTTGGCCACACTGTACGTTATACTGGGGCCCACCCACCAAGACAGACTCCTGGTATGTTTCACATAGTTGGCCAAAAAAGATGTTTCTGATGACCTTACTGAGGTAGATGTCCCGAGGATTCCTACCGTCTCATCGCAAAGGAGCTCCAGAAGCCTTTTCAAAGTGTCCGCGGAGATTCCTGGGCTCTCAGCAGCCCCCTTTATCTCGACACGCTCCAGGCCTACAAGCTCATGGCTGGAGGACATTGCCTCATCCTGACCTTCCCCTTTCAGAAGATCAGCTACTGCCTGCATTGCTGATTTGCCATTCTGATGCTGGGTCACTGGGTCGGACCTCTTCATGAAGGACAGATCGGGCTGCACCCAGGCCAGACCCAGCTGCTGCTCATGCAGCAGTCGATCAGTCTCCAGGGCCTTTTCAACCAGCTCCTTCACCTCCGCCTCATTCATTTGCCAGATCTCCTCAAACTTCTTAGAATCTGTAGCTACAAAGTGCCTGCGGGAAAGATAAGAAACTCTAACAAAGCCTTGAAATTCTCAGAAAGGCAAAGCAGAAAATACCAGCTGACATTAAACACTGCTTTGCACTGTTGACAGGTAAAATGGACGCATGATGTGATCCAATGTCCCCATAAAGGGCACATATCTGAGTTCTTAGGCTGTGCCGGTATGTTTAAACATGCAGGTGTATGTGTTGTTAGACACTCACCTCATTTTTTTCTGCATGTGCTTATACTGCTGCATAATGCGTCTATAGTCATCAGTGAGAGACTGGTTCTCTACACAAGACTGCTTCTCCTGTTTGGCACATCTGACCTTCAGGTTGTTCATGACATCCTGAAGTCTTGTGTGGGTTGAAACAATAAGATTTTTAGTCAGTAATAAAAACCCAGGTCCTTCATTCACAATGGTGGATGTCATACATGCCTTAAAGAAAAAAATAATTGTCTGCAGTCAACAGGATGCTACCAAAGCCACCATTTTTGGTACCTTACTATTATCAACGAGACAATAACTAATGGCTGAATGAGCAGATTGATTGGCTAAACAAAGGATAAACTCTATTACTCTTATCCCAAGCTGCTTGTTGTACATAATTTACAAAAGTAAATGTCATCAGAGTTCATAACTGATATGTTGTGTGATGTACAAACAACTGAATGCCTTGTCATGTCTTATCAAGATAAATTTCCATTCATATATATCTGAATCAGACAGCATAGTTTTGAAAACTGCAATTAGACCTGATTATGTACAGAGAGCCAAGCAAAAAAGTCCCAGTTGGAGTAATCTTTATATCTAAGCCTATAAGTAGGACACCATAATCTAGGATTGTTGTGTAAGAAATGACATGGAAATAAAATGAGAAATTAAAAATGATTCTTCAAATCTCTCCTACATGTGTAAGAAATAAAATAATATTTTCATGATAATTCATCTAAATGATTAAATGGTTTAATAATGTAGCTATTCATTTGGCTAACATGTAAACATTAATTTAATTAACAAGAAATCTATTAAGACAAAAACTCACATATACGGAAAAAGTCCGTCCTCAAATAAGACATTTGACATTTTTTATTAATATAATCAAAACACAAAAATAGCTAAATTAAGAGTTCAGCTAAAGCAAAGACCAGCATACTGTACATGCTGTATAGTTAGAAAAAAGTAAAAAAAAAAAAAAAAAAAAAATGATTTTGTCAGAGGAATTTTCATGCAGTGTGCCTCTAGTTGGCGTTCAATGTACCGGCTGTCTTTCTTTAACTTGTAGTTCATATTAAAAAATACACTTGATTCCAGGAAAAAAAACAGGTTTTTGGTTAAGTAAGTACCTGGTGATTTTGCGCTTTTGTTTGGATTTGGTGATGGCGTTTTCCTCATCCCGCTTTTTCAGCACATGGAGGTTGTACTCTAGTTTCTCCTGGTTCAGCTGGCATGTTGCTTTCATCTGTTGTATCTGCTGCTCCAGCATCTTTGGAAATGTGACATATTTATGGTTTGGTGGACTGCACAGACAGTGGATTTCACATATTGTATAAAATAGTTTGCAGGAGAGAAAAATTTAAAAGATTACTTAATAATTCTGCCATGTTAGTCATAGGGGAAAACAATGCAAATACTACATTATAAACAACAAATGTTGTCAATTAACATGAACTATAAAGTAAAAGATAAAACTAGGTGCAGAAAGACAGACACAGGGTAATTCTGGAATGCTGGAAGATTCTGCATGCATTGTATGAATGGAGAGTGTCTACTCTGGGGCTGTACACCTCTAAGAACATCATTACTATTCATTTGTTTATTTTTATAGAACACCTGACATGTTTTGACTGTCTATGTTTTGACTGTTTTTTTGTGAAAGGATAACTGTCTATAAATAATACACAAGTCTGTGTTCGTATTGCATTTCCCAGAAGTGTGAATAGGGTGCAGGTATAAACCCCTCTAGTGAACACACACATATTAATGGCTGCTTAGCATCTTTAAACACAGAAAGATCTAAAGCAGAACTAGTAACCAACAATCCATCTCAAGCTTCCATACTTCACCTGCACTTTGCCGTCCAGGTCGATCTGTGTCATGTTACATTTCTCTGCATTCTCCATTCTTAACTGCTGTATCTGTTTCTCATATTCCTCTGCCTTCTTCCTTCTCTGCACCAGGTATTCCAGCTAGGAGGTAGACAGTTCACGAAAAGTGCCTCACTTTAAAATGCAGTCCATGAATCCTCACTCCAGCACCTGTACTCTAATCCTAAAGGTGAACTGGAAATTTTTAAACTATAGACATAAGTCTTCCACTAAATTCTGTTAATTTGGTCTTCATTTGTAAGAGTGCAATTTATTCTCAGGACATGGGGTAAGTTACTCTTACCCCTTTATCGCGGTGATCCTTCATGGCCTCTTCCCATTTCTGACGGTTGCTCTGCAGGAGCTCCTTCCGTTCTTGCTCAAAGGCATTCTACATGTTAATTTATGTATGAAGATTATTAGTGTAGCAACTGGCTGCATTCAAAGCTACATTAGTGTGTTGCGTGTGAGACGGTGGCCGTCCAGAAATGCGCATCAATGGGGCACAATCAGCACCATGAACACCACTGCTAATCATGGTTCCTTACAGTCAGCCACAATGTGCCCCAACAGGGTATGACAGGCAGATTTAATTATAACAACTGGGGGTGGGGATGGGACAGCCTTCGTTTGCAAGGCCATAGCCCATTTGAGGAAGAAGGTCGAGGGCGAAGGAAAGGGCAAGCTAACTATGATGCAAATATGCTCTCTGCACGTGAGACTGGGAGACTACCTCTCTGAAGGTAGGCCTGGGTGATTAATCGAATTCAGGCTGTGATGTTTGTTAGATTAGGTGTACTGTATTAAAATGCATTTTCGTCTTCTGATATTTTCACCTCACTATAAGTTTATCTGAACATAACCACATTGTAACCTGGGGAGAGGCTGTAATGTGCCACATTTCATTTCAGAATGATGCCTTTGTTTTGTCTTGGGTATTAAATGCAGTGCACCCTATTTCTGCCCCCCTTTTTAATTTATTTCTCAGTTGAATTATATTTAAGGTTCTAAGAAATCCACTGTTAAAAAGACAAGTTGTTTTAAAAGTTCAATAAATGCATATTTCCAAAATCAATGAGCAAATGTGTAAAATAATCGTGATCTCAATACTGACCAAAATAATCATGATTATGACTCTTGCTGTAATTGAATAATCAAGCAGCCCTATCTGAAGTAACAGCTGCCTCCAGGCTGACCCCCTTTTGAATATTTTTTTCCTGCTTTCCTGTAATAAACCTTGCCCCTTCAATGGCTGTTTTCCTGCTGTCTAGGGGGCCTCTTTACTCACTACACATGTTTTAAAGTGCCCATTTCAGGACCCAGTACTGACAGATATAATTCAGATGAAGCCTCTTAAGAGTCCTGCAGTTTCATAGCTTTGTGGGTACAAGCCCAGTTTTTTAACCATGGCCAGTTTATTAACCAAAATACATGGTTAATACAAAGAAGTGTGGTTTAAAAAACATGTGTACAAAATATTCTTCAAGTAATACCTCAATTTGATCCAGCTCCTCATTATAGGACCCCATCAGATTCCTGATCTGCTCTTCCATTCTCTCAGTCAAAAGATCGACGTCTTTTGCTTGTTTCTTTAAGTCCTTCACATACCGTTCATCACTTGCCTTTAGCTCCTAATGTAATAGAAAAAATATTTGCTTTTTTTTCAATACTCTTTTTTAAATTTCAAGAGGTTACCAATACGTTGCAAGAAATGGAATGATCTAAACAATTTGGAATGCTCTGAATGATTAGTGAAGGATAATTCAGCAGCACATAATGTTCTCTGTTGACTGGCAATATTGTTGACTGGCAACATTGTGAACATACGCACAGACATGGAGAGCAGAACTCCAGCACTCTCACCTGCTGAAGCTCATATATGAGCTTGTTCTTGTCTTCCAGGAGAAGTGTACAAAGTGCCTGCTGGCTCTTCAATGATTCCCACAGCTCCTGAGGAACCACCTTCTGCCTGACCATGCCCCACTTCTCAGTGATCTCTTCAAACTTCTCCAGACAAATTTTAGCCTCGTCCTCTAGCTTCTGGATTCTTCACAATATATGTGGAGATATCAACACAGGTATGCAGATCAGATCATTGCAAACTTGCGTTAATTATATTTAATGCTGTGAGTCCGAAGCCATTCCCAGGAAGAAAACACAGTCAACCATGCAGACACACCCATACGGGGGGGGGGGTACCTTTGCTGAGTGGCCTCTTCTAGCTCTGCTCTTCTCTGGGACTCTTTAAAGTCCCCAGCAACTTGAATGTTAGTGATGAGCTCTGTCCCGTCACTCTGCAGTTTAAATAATTTCTAGAACACAAAAAACATACATGGTTTATACAGAATATACTGCTTATCATGTAACACATACACACATTTAAAATGGTCTAAATGTTCTTCTTGCTTGACATTGAATATGAATACTTATCATCACCCTTTCACTCTGTTCCACTTGCTTCTGACTTCTCCTGACGTCTTTATTCTCCTTAATTTCCTGCTGCTGCTTCTTGGAATAATCTCCAAACACTTGGCTAAAAAACAGGTATTAGCTAAAAGATGGCCGTCCCAAAATATTTGTCTCATTTGGCTGAGAAATGAACCAACACCAAAACACATTCATGTTATGTTGATAAAAAAACAGTCTGCAGTCACTTTGGTGAGCTTTCAGTATGATACCAAGATATATTATAGACAATAAAATATCTTGGAAGAAATATAATAAGGATTTGATTGACAAACTACCTTAACTTTTGATGTAGGCAATTTAAAGTTTATAATGGAATAATATAAAATTGCCGTAAGATTTCTTGTGTGAGCCTGAGAGTCTGAAAGCGTGAGTGTCACACTATAGTGAACCGGACCCGCATCATAATTAATAATAATAATTGGGAAGTTAATAATTAGTAAAAGAAATAGCAATGTTATAATTTTATGCTTCTCTATTCCAGATTAGGAAATGCTTCGGCGATGTCTCGTCATCACATTCAATCGCATAATTAACAAACAACTTATGCATGGCTCTGTACCGCTTATTCGCGTGATTGGGAACCTCGAATTCTTCCGAAACTCCTGCTTCCTCCAGCACAGTTTGTTGTTTTCCGACGAACCGCCTCATTTTCCAGGGTATCAAAATCCTTCAGATTGTAAATTTATCGTTAAAAATGTCCGTTTCACAGTACAACTTGCTTAGCTAGTCAAAGCCGCTTAACATGCAAGTTTGCGTTGCTAGGAAACGGAGCGGAGCGTCACGCACCGTGGGTCGGTTTTGGGACACGGTTACTTTACGACAGCAGGGGGCAATAGAGCGCTGTTCTGCGCGCCGGTTGCGCTTCATCCTGTTGGAATATGAATCAGGTGTTCTTTTGTTGAAGCATCTATACACATACAGTGAAATGGTCTCTGGTTGCCAAATGGCACTCATATGAACAATAGATACATACAAGTGGGAGAAGACAATCACATACATACTCATTGCATCTCACTTTCGAGGGCTAACTCGGTATCTCAGCTTACAAGCATCTTTTATATATATATATATATATATATATTCACATTTTCTTTTTTCATTTTCTAAAACAAAAACAGGCTATGTGCACAAGCGTGAGCAGAAATGGAACATTACATTTTTGTTACTAGCCAACTGGGCTAGTTCAGTTTAAAAAAAACTGTCCAAGATACAATCTTTTTGCTAAACACTATGGGGTGTTTAGTATTTCGTACTTGCCTCGGGTGAGTGGGCCAGCTTAATTTCCAGATTTGCATGTATCAGGTTTCATTAAAATGCTTATCATATTCAGGAAATGTCGCACACGGGTGTGTCTGTGGGGGGGGACTCTAAATATATGGGATCATTACAGGTTATATTAATCTAACACCAGGGTTCCTCCTTGTACTGACAACCTCATGCCAAATGACAAGGAACAGCACGCACAATGACTATGAATTAAATTCATGAGTTGAATTACATGAAAGAGCAGGGCAAGGATTTGGGTCATCATACTCTGTAGTTTAATTCAAACATAGCAAAAGCACAATAAATATAATCTTGGCAATACCACAGATTATAGAACAATTTTGGCTTCACAAATACTTCACAAGTGCATTTTACTTTGAAAACAGGACACAGCAACACACGGCTTTGAGAATACAAAATGTAGAAAGCTTCATGCGTATGACGTCATTCGTCAAAGCTGAGTGATAGCAGTTGTTGTCTACATTAACCTGAAGATAATGTAGTAGGAATGTCTTGCACAGTAAAGTTTCATGAAAATCAAACACACAGCATTTTGATACTTGATATTAAAGTATAATGAATATGAAAAGCATTATTTGATGAGTCTCTGATGTGCAATGACCTTGTACTGTCACTAGGGTAAAAAACAATATTGTTGCTTGTTTTTGGAACAAACCTTTGACAGAATATTCTAGTTGCTTGCAGAACAGTCTTTTTTGAACAATGAATACCATACGCCTTTTTATCTAGCCGATAATATCTCAGGGTTAAATAGTGCATAAAATAGTTCTGTATACTAGCAAAATGCAAGAGCAAAGCCATTCTTCGCTGCTCCTGGAAAAGTCAAGAGCCTTTTCTATGTCAGTATTTTTGGAAGACTAAGGAACAGCTGGCTGGTTCTACAGGAAGTGCAATGAATTTAATCAGAACCAGAACACTGCCAAATCAGAAACAGGACTGTTGTTGATTTTTATAAAATCCAGACTTTTTACATGAATAATCGTGTGTGTGTGTGTGTGTGTGTGTGTGTGTGTGCAATCCATGTACACACTAGGACAACAATAACAATGGTCATACTGCAAAACAAACAGCATGTGTGGGTATAATAGTATACATCTATCAACTATTTAAACAGAAAGAGAAAAACGCAATCCTGCTTAAATCAACAACTGGAAGAGAAAAACCCCAAATATTACACAAGAATTCACAGGATATGACATTCTGATACCTGTACAACTAATCAGAGTGTTAGGATACTATGTAAAATATTTACAGGCAATGAGTTTGACAAGCACAATACAAAACCAGCTTAAAAAAATATACAAAATGTTGTAGCATGTTATTTTTCCAGAGACCCATATTCACCTCTGTAATTAAAGAATGTGCTTTAATTATAAACAAAGTAATAATTTGGATGTAAAAATCGCACTGCCAGCTCTGCAAAAAATGATGAAAATTCAGAAACTGAAAATGATTTAATTCACCAATTAAACATTTACATGTAAAAAATAAATATAAAATGACCACTAAATTAACTAAAACATATTTAGTTTGGTCAAATAAGGCCTTAAGCCTATTTTATCGTTTCAAGATTCATCTGATATTGCCAACATGAAATGACAAACAAGCGGCACTTTCCAGTAAACAATTTCTCCTCTTTGTGATGAAGTGGGGCTTGGATTCGGTCTGTACATTGCTTAGTGTCATCATTCATTATGTAGTGGTCTACGTTTGGTTCTGATGCATCTGCATTAAGCTGCAAGCTAAAAGCAACTGCACAAGGAGGCTGACTGTTCAGACAGGTGCAGTGGTCTGCAGTCTTATATGCCGCTGACACACCTATATTCAAAACCCATGTAAACCAAAGGCAGAGCAGATCAATGCTACAGGAAAGTCCAAATCTCCAAGTCCTGGATGTCAAAGTCCTGCTGGGCAGACAGTGGTTGATTCCTAAAAGTGGAGCAGGGTCTGCTGGAGCCGTGGTGAAGGTCAGCATCCAGCCACAGGCCAAAGTGTCCCCTGGACACCCACAGGGGGATGTTAGTCAATGACAGTGACACCTGTGGCACACGAATCACACGCACATACAAAGAGAACTTACTTGCCCCCGCCTATTTGGAGAGAGTCCGTGTTCCCTTTCACAAAGTAGGAGTTTTCTCCACTCCACCGGAAAACCTGGAAGGAAAGGGGCACTGTGCATGAAGCACGTCAAGCTGCAAATGCAAAACACAAGATTGTGAAGACAGGCTGATGTAAGTGCTTTGAAGTGACCGGTTTGTATATATACCCTAATATCAGGACAGAAGCTGTACAGGAATGTTTCTCCAGTCCCATAGCAGTGCTCGCTAACTCTAAAAGGATGTGAAGAGAAGGCCCCAAACACCTGGAAGACAAACACACCAGTGACATGCTATCGCAAACACACAAGACACTGGTGTTCATACTTAGTACAGGTGTGTACCTGGTTGTGCATGTCTTTGATCACCAGTAGTATGGGACTGTCTAAGTCAGTCAGGTTTCGGTATAGTGTCTTCAGACTTGTTCCATGTACGGCCGTGCTGTAGGCAAGTCGCCATGGATACCCCTGAATCCGAGCTGGCAGGTAATTGGTCAGCTATGGAAATAGGGTAAAATGTTGAACGATACTGAGGCAGCAGGTAGCAGAGTGCCGACACCATGCGTCTGTAACCCAAACATTTTTGGTTCAGGTCCTCAGTGGCACCCTGTATCTTAGAACAAGGTCCCTGACCGGAATTATTCCAGGAAAAATATCCAGATGCATAAATGGATACATTGTAAATTGGTATGATCTGGATAAAAACACCAGTTAAAAGTACTGAAGGCTCTGACAGCAATTATCGGTAAGGATGAAGTTATATGACACAGGAAAATTCATCTCTTGCTGTGACTTACTCTAGCCAGATTGGTCATACATAATACACTCGAAAAAACACAATATTCAACTGTAGTCCGTGCTGTCGAAAGTACTTCATATGTAATATTACTACAACAGTAATATTTGCTACCTAGAAAACCAGAGTTAGCATATACATGAACAGACCTTGTGTATGTGTATGTCCTCAAAGAGAAGGCTATTGTCAGTTAGTGTAGGTAACAAATACAGCAGTTCATCGTCGTCAAAGCTGCCCACACTCTGGCGACGTCTGGCCTCATTCACAGTGATTATCTGTAAGAAAAAACAAAAAATAATTTGCCACATCAACACTTAACTGGGTTTCGTGGAACCAATAGATATAAAGGCAAAGAATGATTCAAGAGCAGATAAAAGGTATTGCAAAGATGCACAGCATTTTAAAATATGAATCATACCTCCCAGCTCTTGGGGGCTGGACTGCTGAAGAAGTTGTCGATCATATCAAGCTCATCCTTTTCCACCACAATGAACCCTTGCTCTCTAGCATCTTTCCCATATACATCTGGTGACCAGTGTACAAAAAACGCATAGAGGTTGTCCACCCTAAAAGAGAAAGACTGAATGGTCAATAGAAGAAAATCCATTCTCAATCACATAGGACAGGACTGAGGTGGAAAGTTCAGCTCCAGAAAATAAAAATCCAGACCAGGATTTTGTTTCAACCTAGCAGTTGACCATAAAGAGTCACAGTCACAGAGTACTCAACTGGTTGGTTGAAATAAAATCTTGGTCTGGACTTTTACTTTCTGGAGCTGAACTTTCCACCTCTGGAAGAAGAAATGCATAAGGAAGAAGAAGAAAAAAAGAGAATGAAAACTAAAGAACAAAGGTGTGGAGTGGTGAGGGACTGCAGGTCTCCCGATTTAAGCCCAAGTAAATTCATGTTTGCAAAGTGTGCAGCTCAAAGTGAGTTAAGCTGGTCATGTCTTCAATTTTTATGCACACTCTCTAAATAAAATAAATAAAAGATAAATAAAAGAAACATCAAGCACTTGAGACAAGAATATTTACATCAGCTATTCAAATATGAAGTAAAATCTACAAGTCTCTCACCTTTCCTGGGGAACGGCAAACCAGTACTCTGGATGATGGCCCTGCACTCTATAATGATGGGCAGGGCTTGACGTCTGACCAAGAGCAAAGGACTTTCTCATGGGTTTGCCCACTCTGAAGCAAAGGAACATGGGTGGGTTCTTGCTTTTTTCTTCTTTTGACAGTAACATATCTGCAGAAATGAATATGGTTTTAACTGCAGCATGCAGTCTGACCCTACCTCCAGAAATCAGATCATCCGACACAATTAAGAATAAAACAGCCACGTATCAGATCACAATACCCACATTTCACCCTTCAGCTTACATTTACATATCTGTTTAATGCAGACTATAAGAAAAACACCAGAGAAAAGTTTTTCAAAAAGAATGGCTTCGAGATTATATCAATTCATATTCAACATGATTCATAAATAAGCCATACTATAAAACCTAATGCTTCTTTAAAATTGTACGAGCAGAAAAAAACCCTAATTTCAATGCTGAGCCTGAATCTGAAATATCAATCTTCCAATTACTATATCTGACCAGGTCTGCAAGGGTGTCTTTAGCTTATCCCAGGGTGCCCAGGGTACAAGGAAGAGGTAAACAAGGGACATGCACCCAAACACACAAGCGTATAGTGCAGGCAATTTAGAGGCTGCAGTTAGCATAGCTGTACGTCTTGGGTGGTATGTAATTTTTCATACCTGGCATACAGTATTTTGACAGTATTCTGAAAGTTTAGTATGGAGAACCACCCTCTCCTTAGCTCTGTTAATTCTGCCACCAACATTTCAAGATTCCACTGTATGCCCAAAAGATATTGGTATATCATATTACCATAATACTGCACAAGTCTAGATGGGATGTCAAGCTGCCTGATTCTGAGAATAGAATTTGACAAAGCAGAGAGCTCAGATCCAAGTCACACATTCTTAGACTCAACAAACACAACCTGAAACATTTCATCATAATAAAATTTACAAATATAGTATGTGTATTTAGGATCTGATGTATTGTTCCAATGGGTGCAGGATGGTCTGAGCTGACCAACAAGGGGATCCCCTAGAAGGAGATATTCTGTAGCAGTAGTCTGGTTTGACCCATCTGGTATGCTGCACTGCAATCCTCACCCAGAACAGCCCCTTGAAGATGGACGGATGGACAGAATTAGTTGTGTTTTTTAATTCTTACTTTCAATTGGCAGCTGCATATGCTCCAGCAGCCAGCTCTGCATCTCCATCTCACTGTTGCGTTTTTGCAGGTTTTCATGCGAGGCCCGCTTTATGCTCGGCTCCTTGCTGTCTGGGCCATTGACAGTCGCTTTTAGTCCATTTGCTGCTTCCTTATTTGAGTCTTGGTGACTACGCTTTTCAGAAGCACCAGCATTATATTTCTGGTCCCTCTCCAACTTCTCAGTCTCTTCCAAGTTCAAGTCTTTGGATTCGACTGTGGTTACGGCAGTGATTGCCATCTCACTGGTACCACTGCCATTTTGCAGTTCATGTGCAGTCTTCAGTTTTAGAGAATCTGCATGTGTAGGAACATAGCTGTGAGCAGAAGCTTCCTTTTCCTCCAGCTCCTCCTGCTGCATCCGAGTCTCTGATGGAGCTGAAGTGCATGCTTCTAAGGGGGACTGACCAGATGAATCAAGTTTAGGAGGACTCAGCTCCTCTAGGCCTTCAGTATCACCCTGAGACTCATCAGTGTTCCCCATGGACGGCAGCTCCAGCTCTGTAAACCCTTCATCCGATGGCGTTTTCTCAGCTGTTTCTGACTCTACGCTGTCCGTGATGACTGCCTCGATGGCGTCCAGTACAATGGGCCTCTTATCGTGACCCAAGGCTTCGAAGCGGCTGAATGGGTTGAGGTCTCGTTCAGAAGGTAGGTCTTCCCACTCTCCTGGCCTGTACAGAGGACACAGATCCTGTGGTAGGTCGCTGTAGGGAGAAGGTTTCGATGGAGGGGATGGATAGGAAATAAAAAAAATGAAACAGAAAAATAAAAATAAAAAACATGAAAAAACTCAAAAAAAAAACAAACACACACACAAACTGCTTCAAAGAATAATGAAATATAAATGGTAAATAATAATATAAATAATAATGCTGAATAAATGTTACGCAAATAAGCAAATGAATGTGTTGTCTCAAAAAATGTAAGCATCTTTGTTCCACAGGTTTTGGGTTTGACTGTCCAATGCATGGGTGTGTATCTCAGGTTACCCAGACGGACAGGCAGACAGAACAGAAGAGAGAACGCAAGAAAGAAGTGAAAGGTAAGATAGTATGGAAGAGGTTAAAGAAAAGACAGAAGGGAGGAGAGAGGAGAAGATCCTGGTATCTGGTTCTTACGATGGCAAGGCATCCTTCAGCTTCATGTGGGAGATGTCATTGTAGAGCGCAATGGAAACCACCTCCTCCATGGGGCAGATGAGTCCATACTCCTCACATCCATTCTCAATCACTAAGGGGTCTGACTTGTGTGGGTCAAACATGATGTTGTTGGGTGTCACAATCAACACCCCCCCAACCACACCCTGGAACCAGCACAGCACCGTTAAAACTCAGAGTAAGAATTCATAGGTGGACAACCCTACCCTACTGATTCAGGAAAATATCCTGGACATTATTATTAAAACAACACGTACTGTAAACTTAGATTAAAAGAATCAGATTACTTGCTTATAAAATTGCATACATTTTACATGGTGAGAAGTTTAATTTAGCTTTTTAATGGTAAGAATTTCAGATACTGAAAACTGTCTTTCTGGTAAAATACATGACTGCTCACCATTCCATCTGTGAAGTACCTGCAGCTCATTTTCAGGAATTTGACAACTGGTGGTTCCTCATCCTCAGATGCTGGAGACTGAACTCGTTGAATCGGTTCTGTGTCCTTCTGGGTTGAGTTCGTGTCCTTCTGGGTCAGCGTAAGGAACATTAAAACATTGATGAATCACGAAGTGCAGGAAGTCTTTACTACTGGAAAGTTTGGTAGGAATATGCATATAGTCAGATAAAAATTCAACAGATAAATGTAGAGTTAATATTTTTGCAAAGCTACATTGACATCAGTATTGCATATGGCTGGGTTATGGTTCAGTGTACATATAGGAAAATACAATCATGTGAATAAGAAAGTACACCTGGCAAAAAAATTTACTTTTTCAACATATTTGGATAAATACATATTTCATCCCTATTTAAGGCGTGATTCTCAAACATACTGTGTGACAATGACTGTGCCCAATTTGGTGCATCTGATTCTATTGTTTAGGTTTAATGTAGTGATAAATGCTGGGGTGTACCAACTTGGATTTTATATTAAATTTGAATTTTTTGTGTAGGTTAACTGTAACTTGTTACTAAATGTAAATATGAAGTATAACATTTCTATTTTATCATAAATCTTTACTGGTACTGTTGAAACGAAGATCTAATATGTGTCTGCCCAAATATTTCGAAAAAGACAAAACTTCCAAGAGGTGTACTTACTTTTTCACATGTATAATCCATATAACATATGTGATTACTTACTGATAATTTGTGAGACTGGTCATTTGAAAAAGGAATAGAGGACATGGGCTTTGAGGAGAGATCTTCTGATTGGCCCAAATCTGGGACAAACAATGTCTGTGGGAGAAACAAAGTTACACATTAACCTGCCAAATTGCTGGGAGTAAGAGTAACGTATGTGAAGCAGACGATAAATTCACCTGCCCAGGAACGACACTGTGAGAAAAGAGGCGGTTGAGCTGCACCAGTTTATTTGGCATGATGTTAAACTTGAGAGCGATGCTGTTTAATGTGTCTTGGGGCACCACCTGCAGGAAGGGATTAGGCAGGGGGTAGTTTCAAATTTCAAAGTTTTATTTGTCACATATACGTGCTCAGTACAATGTGCGGTGAAATGCATAGTTGTTTGGCTCCAGACTGTGAAACATGGGACAAAAGTATAAAGAGACAAGAGAGGGGACATTAAACAATAAACATTAAACAATAAATAATGATCACACACTCGAAAATGCAGGCAGCTCCAGACTGACCAAAGTAATCCGTTTCACAAACCCTAATGTAAGTAAAAAGTTATTCACATATAATTTGACGTATCAGATTTACTTCCAGTACCATTGAGGGGACCTTAGAGCAAAAAACCATGTAAGTCAAAAATATCCTAGCAATAAGTATCAAAGAACACATAGTAAATAAATGAAAGTATTTACTGTGAATTTACTTAGCAGCGAATGTCGCTTTTTGTGTTAGCATTACCCTGAACCTCATATATATTGGTGAGCCAGGTTTACATCATGGGCTGCGTTTTCACTAATATGTATCATACGTCTCTGGGTGTGTGTGTGTGTGTGTACTCACAGTGTATTCCATGGTACCAGGTGTGTGTGTGTACTGTATGTGTGTGTGTGTGTGTACTCACGGTGTACTCCACGGTACCAGGTGGCCCCCTCTTTTCTTTCTTCACTCCATCCTTTTTATGGTGGTTGTCTTCTACGTAAACCATGAGACAAGTATCAGTGAACAGCCCAACTTACCCCCCGACAAATTGCTCTTCTATTCAAACACAGATATTCAGTTAGCAGTACCAGCACCTACAGGTGTTGGAAAACTAACCACTCAGACACAATCAACTAAGATCATTTTATATTTCACTGAGGCCATTTAAAGATTAAAGATTAAAAACAGGTAGTATGCAGACAGTAGGCACTTTCATGTTTTCTTTTTTACTATACAGAATCAGTCACCATTGTAACAGCTGTTCTTGCTAATGTTTGCTCAGCTGAATCTGAGTAATCCTGCTATCAGTAAAATGCGCTGACTGATGCATAGGAGGAGGAAATTTGATACATTGTTTCAACATTGTAATGTTAAATGACACTGGAAAAGGCAGAGGGTTAGACTACTGGGTGCCGTGGTAATGCTGTTCAGCATCTCTCCTGACACTGTTGATTAGCCTTATCTACTTGGAAGAGTAACCCAACCGCACTGTCCAGGATATAATACATCTTAAGCTGAAAACACTTAAGCATCAACTGCCCTAAGCGTATTATATAAGGAAAGAGATAATGATCGATGACCAACTGTTACATTCATATCACTTACCCCAGTGTAAACATGGTATCTAATTATATAACACAGTTGTGTGTTCAGACTAACTGTGACCCTGTGGTCGGAAGAGGTTACATATTAATATTACCCAAACCACAGATGTTATGTTTTTAAGGGCAAAGCTAGGGTTAGGGTTGCTGTGCTTCTAGAATGTATTTATTACAGATATAGACCATTGTAATGCTGTACTGGATACAGAGTAACTATTGTGAAATTTTAACTCATTGTCTAAAGCAAAATATCCCTCTGTAATTATTCTAAAAATTGCTATAGGGGATATTGATTTCCTAATAACATGAAACATGTTCAAATTACTTTCCATTATCTTTGAAAATGTATCAGCGTGGGAATCATTTATTTACCATTTAATGTCTTTCATTGTCATGTTATGCTGTGTTGCCACTGGTAACAAAGGTGTCTTACTGTGAATACTGGTGACCAGTCATTTAGTACGCTGAATCATCAGAATTGACCCACTGACTGTCACGGACACAAAAGGAAATTCCTGTGTATCTGTAATCAGCACATGAACTAAGGAAACCCTTCACAGTTCATGAATGTTTTTCCAAAGACGCCAGTTTAACCCATTCAGATGACAGGCCTTCCAACAAACCCCCCCCCCCATGTACCCCCACCAGAATGTTTTCATTCCAAAGCCTACCTTAGTCAGGCTTATATGGTCCTTAATAGGCTCATAATGAATGTGGCAGAAAGCAGCGTGGGTTGGAATGAAAACATGCTGGCGCGAATGGGGGGGGGGGGGCACAGAAACAAGACTGAGGTCTACTGGCACAGAAGTACCTGCTGCCCACACGTCCTGTTTACTCAGGTCCGCTATAGAAAAAGCTAGAGGCCTAACCTTGTTTTTCTCCCCTATACACAGGCAGCTATCAAGGGACATAAGTAATGCATTCCACAAGCCCTTATGCAAGACAAATTTTACATAAGTCTAATTTTCTCTCCCACACTATTCAGGTCAACTTATAGCCAAAAATATACTAGTAATATGTGCTTAAAAAAAAAAACACACACACATTAAATAACTGAAAAGATAAAGCGTACATTTGCTTACAGGTGTACATCGCCTTCTTGCATGTCTTTTTTGCACATCAGTTTTACACAAGCAGAGAGAGGACTGTATATAGAAGAATCTCTACAGAATCAAAAACACCCTAAATTACCATTGCGTAACCAAAGACTATTACTACAGAGAAGTGTTAAGAGTTAAAGAGTACCTGCATACACTGAGAATCACATAGCATGACGTAAATCCCACATGAAGTACATAACAGAAGGTCACAGTAGAAGGGAGAGGGCAGTACCTTTGATACCATGGTTTTCTTGTAGGCATGTTTTTTTATCTTCTGCACAGGTTGTCATGGAAGCAGACGATTTGTCCGTTTCTGCAGGGAATTGTTTTTTGTGTCCGGCCAGGGCTGATACTCTCAGAGACTTAGAATGGTTTTGCTGGGCTTGGTTCTGTTTGGCCACTGATGGTTCCGATTGGTTCGACTTAATATGCTTTCTTCTCTTCAACCTCAGAAAAGAGAAACATTGACTATATATCAGCAATGACAGAATATTACAGGTATGAAGGAGAAAAGGATGCATGCTATGGGTTAATCACATTTGTCAGGCTTCCTTAAGACTTCCTCTGTCTGCAACCATACAAAAACAGCACCGGGGACCACAGAGGGTTTGTCACATGGCCTCCTGACCCTTGCCTTGCGTATTGCACTGGGTTATTGTAATATATGCTGGCCTGTTGTTGCCCTTATTTGTAGCATGTGCAAATTCCTCCCCGTTGCATGGGAACCCCGATTTCCTCTTACAATCCAAAAACACGATAACAAACACGTAAATTGGTATGTTATAAGCAAATTGGCATCTTCAAATTGCAAATAATATGCGACCGTGTGTGTTAGGCCAGCATAATATGAGCATAATCTGCAATGTATGGTAACATTGTTCAATATCGCAATGACGATAAGACTTATGATAAATGAACAAATACTCAAGTGTGCATATTAGCTATATAGTTCTTGTGTGTTTTTGCTTTAATATGCACACGGTGATATGTGATAGGTCAAACATTCACACGCTGAGTATAGCCCTGCATCTGCAGCCCCTTTTTCCCTGGTTCCCTGGGAGGTTTTTGTATGTCTGCTTCCCTAATGTGAGTCTGAAACCTTGCATACAATATTGCGCATGAATACGCTAAATGAGCCTGATAGTTGAGTGCGCTCATATTTTTAACAGCGAACCGAACGAATCAATTTGCAACTTATGAATGTGAACATAAGCATTGTTCACTCTGGTGAGAGTGAATCATGCTCTTCACACTCAAAGCAGCAGTAATAGGGTAATACTTAACTTTCACACCGTGATATGAAATACGATGCATTACAATGTCTCAGAATGGCACCTTGAAAAATTATTACGTAATGACCTTGATTTTCTCACATGTTTCTGGTCTTGGTCGGTGGTGATGCTCTCTGATGCCCTAGTCGTGACACTAATGATCTGTTTATATCAATAAAGTAGACTAACAGCTTTCTAATGGTAGGTGACATTAGTTGTATTGTATTTTAACTGCTGAAAAAGGTCATTTTGGATTCAGAGCAGCTACTACATTTGATACTACATACTACATTTGATATCAATGATCAATGATTGGATCAATGATATTCCACAAGACCAGTAGAGGGCAGACACATAGACTTTAGTGGTACTGCAACAATAAGGTATACTAAGGTATTTTGAAATCATGGTGACCACCCCCCCCCCCCCCCCCCAGCTCAGCGAATTATATCAGCAAGAGTTCAATACGTCACAAGAGGGCTACTACTGAAAATACAGTATACTGAAATATAAAGTACAATCATTAGCAAAAGGCCCTTTCCCACCACTGAAACTTATATAAGGAACCAAGAACTGCTTTAGAAACCAGGAATCTCTGTCACTGAACTCAGCCCAACTGCAATTTCTAGCCCTTTTTAAGTCGCTCCTCTGGGGCAGGTACTTTCTGTTCAACCAGAGCTACTGAGGTGGGCTTATAGTGATAAACTTTGCTGGGTTACACAGAAATGCAGGAAAAAAAGATATAAGTAGTAAGCTTACAATTTGGCATTAAAGTTTTTGGAAACGCTGTACATCAACTGCACCTTCATAATGCCTTTATACCGCATTCATAGAACATTCATAAGCAGCATGTAAGTATACCATAACATACATTTACAGCTTTAATATACACTAATAACAAACATTTTGTGATATTAAAAATTATAATCAGACAAATATATAACATTTGTTATTAATGTATATTAAAGCATTTAGGATAGCCACATTTTTAGTACTAGCTAGCTAGCCCTACAATTTTGTTTCTTTTCCAAGAAATAAATTGAGTAAAATGTACACTGAAACTAAAAATAATCTAGATTTCATGTGAAACTTGGACATACAAAATAAAATTTAAAAATTCAAATCAAAAATCAAAACTATATAGATCTAAATAACATTGACACAAGGGCATAGACATATATATGGTGTTGCAGCTACAAACATATTTTATTTTAGTTTGTAAGCATATGGGAGTCTTTATAATCCAGTAAAGAGGAATCAGATAAAGGCCAGTATTTCCAGACTTCCTCAGCCAACAATTCCTTGAATAGGTAAACCATCTTTGTTTTCAATCTGAAAAGGTGTTTATATACAATCCTTGACCTAATCTCCTACCTGACTTTCCGCTACCTTCCCTAACCATAAATGCAGGTTCAAGTGGTGTAGCGGTACACAAAAATCACGGGGCGGTACATATCTCGGTTTTGAAATCACGGTTCGGTCCATTTTCGGTACAGTGGGGGTAAAAGAAACAAAACATAAACTGCTTCTTTTTTTCTTCATTAAACGGTGGTTTACCAAACAAAGCATGACTGTGTTTCTTTAATAAAAAGTCCCCGTTAATACTGCTGCAACCTACTAATGAAAAAGTTACATTTATTTAAAAGTAAATCGAAATAAATATTCTATCAAGTAAATAAAAATAAAATAAATACCCATTAAGGTGCACATTTAGAAAATTATCTGGACCTGATCTGCACTGTATATTTACACTAGCAGCTTTCAGCTTCATATTTGAACTGTGCAACATAAATATGCTTTGTATTTTTTGAGACAATAACAAAATAAACATCCATTATGGTGCAGCATTAAAAAAAATAGCTGTGCAGTACTTTCCCGGGCTTCATCCACCCCTTTCCAAATGTTACTCGGGGAAAACATACAAATGCACAAAGGTTCCACATTTTCTGCATTTGTGCGGTACACATGCGTACCAAACCGAAAAACCTGTTGCAAAAATTTTTGGTATGATTACGTGTACCGTCACACTCCTACTGACCTTGTCCAGTCAAGCCACGTACTTTGCACATGTGCACAATGAGGTTGTGTGAGGTTTCTGTACTTTTCTCTGTGTTTTGCAAATTCATATCCGCTAGTACGCGTGCCAAGAAGTATGAACCGGCCTTAACCCTAACGCTGACCCTGACCAATGAACAATCCCAGCCTGTTTACATCACTGAAGGGACTGTCCAAGCGGGTTGAGTTTTTGAGTGGTATGCGCCCTCATTTGTGGCCCCCCAGCACAGTCCCTGCACCCGAGCTGAGTGATGAAAACTATATCACCACAAACACACATGTGGTGACACGTCTGCAGTAAGCATAGACCAGCCTAAAGCTCCAAACTTGTGCTTACCTGTCTGTCTCATGAAGAGCAGACAGTGAAGCTGCCCTTAAGTACGTCACCTTGGAACCTGTTAGCAAAATGTTCAGATTTCTAACAGAGAAGCTGGAATCTTTATTTCTCTCTCTACATGATGCCTCTAGGAAAGATAATAATGTATAAATGCAAATTTAATTCATACGCTGACGATGCATAAATAATATTCTGAAAATGCATCAAATTCCTATACATCCATAATTGCCTTGGTAATTGCCTTAAGGAAAATTAGCGGTCTCTAAATACTGTTAAATATTACTACTGGGGGTAATACCACTTGAAATGCTTTGTCACCAGCAATTAACTCTGAGGGTAAGCATATTGTTTTCAATGAATCAACTCATAACCTTGGGCTAGTTTTCAAGACAGACCAGTTTGTTAAACTTCTTACTGTCTAAGACATGCTCCTTAATGCTTAGAATAATGATAAACATGGGCATTTCCTAACCTGTTAAAACACAGAATAATTAATGCATGTATTTATACAGAGCAGATCAAACAATTGTAATTTTCTGCCATAATCAGCACCTCACACAGGCTTCCCTGCAGCAGTTCAAAGACTCAGCAGCAAGAATTATAACTAGGAGGAAATACCATCCTATTACACCTAACCGACTGTCTCTCCACTGCCTTCAGGTTAAATACAGGATGAATCTGCTTACTTACAAAAACACAGGCTGCTGCTTATCTAAATGAACTAACAAACATATACTGACATCAAAGAATGCAGAGCAATTCTTATGCAAAGAATTCTTGCAATTCCTTGCACAAATAAAAAAAAAAATCATTTCATTATATAATTCAGTTGCAGAGCTCTTAGACAATAAAACACTCTGTCAGCATAAATGAGGGATACCCATTCAGTCTTGGTATTTATAACCAGAATGGCCATAAACTGCACTTCACAGAGGCTGCTGTTGCCACCATACATGCCAGCGTTCTGTCGATTTTGTTGGTCCAGTGTCAGCATCTCACAGGAATCCCTGATCTTGAGGCAGACAATAACGGAGTTCATGCCATGGATAAAGCAGAGCTGTTGGTCAGTAGTGCTGTGGAAATAGTGCTGTAAGAATGAGATGACGCTGCAAATAAGCCTTCATGGGTTGCACGACTGTAACACCCTGTGACAGAGACTGAGATGGAACAAGCCAAGAAACGCTTAGTGTATATTCTCACAGTGAGAGGCACATTAGAAATACGGCCTAAAATATTTTATTACACTCTATTCTATTACTCTCAAAACAAAATTCCTTTGTATACAAAACAGTACTGCAACTAAAGCTACAAAAACCAGTATTGCAATGGTTCTCATCCCAGCTGACCTTGGCACAATCTTTTCAGTTTGTTTTTTTCCTTCTACCTTATCTCCTAAAAATACTGTCCTTTACACAGTCACATGATTTGTTGTTTTTGTCATTTGAAATTTCTACACACACACGCGTGCGCACGTGTGCACACATAATCACACACTTTTCCATCCTGTTTATTGTTAACATGCTTGGGAAGGTTAGGTGATCAGTTGACCATAGACCCCCACAGGGTTTGTTTTCTCCTATATCAAACTACAGAGTTCCGTTTCGTCTTGTCCATCTTCTGGTTTCTATTCAGTGGTGTTAGCATGAGCTATGGCATGTCAGTTCATGACATGGTTTTATGATTCGTTGTTAGGTGCTCTGGCATAGCCATGTTTTGAATCGTGATATATAAATATAAATTTAACTGAATAACAGTGCTGAATGCCTGCAGCAAGAAGAATGGCCAGCATTTAGGGATAAGGCACCCATACAGCAGGTGCCACTGAGGAAACACACACATCACCTCTATGCTTGTCAGTGTTTTCAAAGGAGTGCTGCTTGCAGGTGACCTCAGGTCAGGTTGGGGAGCATGCACTGGTACAGCACGATGCCACACCCACCTCACGACAAAACACCTTGGGATCCCGGGTGGCAGCTCCCTTCCGGAAATGGCCATCTGTATGCCAGGTGTCATGTGGGCGTCCCCTCGGCCTGGTCCAGCCGTTTGGGTCCTCAGCAATGAGGATCCTGCCAGCCGGATCACCCTCAGGGAAACGCGCCGCATGGCCATAGTACCGTAACTGACGTTTCCTCACAATGTAGGTAATGTCCCTCATTCGGGAATCTCTGAGCAACCGCTCGCTCTACACAAAGTCAAACCAGAGGTAGCCAAGAATTCTCCGAATAGACACAGTACCGAAGGAGTCCAGTCTTTGTCTCTGCTCACTGGATAGGGTCCATGTCTCGCAGCCATACAGCAATACAGGGAGCACCGAGACTCTAAAGACTTAGACCTTTGTCCTCTTACAAAGATATCAGGAGCTCCACACGCAAGACAGACAGACACCCTGCTGATGGCTGTGCCCAAGAGATCATTAAAGGCCTGGATCTTGGTTTTTATCCAGGATACTCTCAAGTTTGTTTTTTTTCCCTCTACTGACTCCACGAAGATCACAGCATCGCTGGCGGAGTCACGATCTTTACGCTTGCAGTGGATTGTGAATTTGGGGTCTGCAGAGCCATGTTGGAAATGCTTCCGTTCGTTTTACACGGTGACCAGAGGAGAGGACAACTCACCCACAGACTGCACCTCGTCACGCAGGTTAGAGAGCTGCAAGAGGCAGAACGTGTTCAGAGTGAAGCGGTTACTGCTGTTGACACACATGCTGCTACCCTGTGTTCTACAGGAGCAGGCCGTAGCGTGCCGTACATCCGCATGCAGGCATCAGGCACTTAACTAGCCGATTCCCTTCCGGCATATTCCACTTCCGCACCCTGCACTTATTCCGAGACTCAGCAGTACCCACACGATGCTGACTGAGTATGTATTACAAATTACGCACAAGATATTACAGGACGCAGATAAAGGGTATTTAACAGGGATGGAGCAATAAAAATTTTATGGTCAAATACCGATTTTAAAATTTTGAGTATCTGCCAGTACCGATCCAATATTTTTGCCTTTTATTAATTGATAAGCATTAAATGAGATTTGTATCAATACATTTCAATTAACATGGCAAACTGTTTGCATTTAGTGTTGTAGGGGCATTGTTTGAGTTTGCTAAGAAGAGGAAAATATAAAGACCATGCTGCTCAAACAAAAGCTACGCTACTACGCTACAGTAAAAAATCGAGGGCTAACACGATTTACACATGTCTACTTCTTTGTTTTATTCAGTAATAACTTTCATAAAAATTAACAGAAAAATTTCCTAAAGTGAAAATTGTGCGATCTTTTGCCAAATTAAATATAATAAATCAATCAATCATTAAAATATCACTGTATACCCCAACTAACCACTTCGAGTAAAATACACATAATTTTCCAGTACAAAATTTACAGCGGAGTCCTGATAATACATTTAAGTTATTCACCAAACCTTAGAAAGAATTCAAGTCTGAACACATCAGTTTTGTATCAGTTTAACTGTTCAGAGTTAAGGGACATCAGCACCAACCTTACAGTCATGGCACTCTGAAATTCTCTTTCCTTCCTTCATCATAAAGTACAGTAATGCCCCTTCACATTCACAGGGGTCAGCAGTGGATGATCCCCACAAATGTGAAAATTTGCAAATAATACTTGAACACCGCTAAACTCAACCCATATCAGTCAGCTAGCCTGAAGGGTAACATAAAAATCTATTTATTACTAATTTCTAAACAAACAGTACTGTACTGTATGCTTTGCATGTCATTTCTTATGTAAACCTTTTTATTTAATATACAAACCATCTTAATTATGCACCCGTGTGTGCACACTGTACTGTACACACTGGGAGCACCATGTTTTGGACCCATTATTAAAAATTCAAAATTAACAGCACTAAAGAGATTACAAATTACTGCAAGAAACGCGAGATTCTACTGTCAGCTAATACGTAAGTATGGCTGGCTGCCGAAATAGAGATGAATGACGTACCCAAGCCAAGCCAATATTAAACACGTAGAATGCACTTACACTAACAAATATTGTGCATTACTAATTGTTATATATTATATGATTTTATGTGATCCAGAACATTTTCAATATTGTTTCTGGCTTATGTTTCATCTTTGAGTCGCTGCGATATTTCTGCAAGCTTCAAAAATATTCCCATTTAATTGTTCACGGTCAATTTCCGAATAACCAAAACCTCAAATGTCAAATGTGTGAAAGTGAAGGGGGCACTGTATTTCCACACAGCCAATACGACAGCTCTGAGGAACACGCACTGCTGAACAACTGGCTATCATGGCACACTCACCTATTTTTACGATATATCACTCTAAGGACACAATTCTTTTCACAATTTCACTGGCCTGTCTGTATCAGGAAATCGCACTGGTTTCTTTCCCACTGTCCA
>JAODJW010000039.1:17937235-17952814 GCA_026777045.1 Hyperopisus bebe | reverse complement strand
AACCAGGATTTTGTTTCAACCATCCAGTTGAATATAAAGAGTCGCAGTCACAGAGTGCTCAACTGGTTGGTTGAAACAAAATCCTGGTTTGGACTTTTACTTTCTGGACCTGAAATGTCCGCCTCTGCTATTTAGCCCAAGTAATAGGATATTTTTGGCAAAAGTATTTCAGATATATTTTTTATGCAAACAGGAAATGCAACTGAACGAGATGGTGAATCAAAACGAATCTTTTAGCTGAAACGAACTCTGTCCCGATATAGAGTGATTTCGCCTATCATTACTTCTCTGGTGTTTGTCTGCCTTGTGCCCTGAGAAGACAGCAGGGGGCAGTGTTGCCTCAATAACTGATTTCTGTGTTGCCTTCGTCTCCACAGCTCATGAAGCACATCAAAATGTAATGCCTGTCAGCCTGCCAAGTCATTGTATGGGTCCATACTGTGTACTATGTACAGGGCCTTTTTAAGTATGATTTTCTTCAACTTTGTTCAGTTGTTGTGACAATAGTAATATCCCTAATACCTTGGTCATTTAAAAACATTAAATCAAGTCTGGTTGTTTTGTCCAACAAAAATGATGATGGTGAATTAAATTGCATATCTGGAAGTCCTCACATTCCAAAAAACACATATTAAAATTCAGATCTGGTATGCATGGTATACATGGAAGCCTAATGGCATGATGAATAGGCAGGATGTACGACTGTCTTTGCATTTTCATAGGAACCTTAGTACTGGTAATGTGTCTTGTGTCTTTGGTCAGTGGACATTTCAAAGGTGCTCAGCAGCCAGAGGGACATATGACTAAGTATCTTTCACTGTCTACAGGAAGAATGCCAAACCCATTTGTGTCATCATTTCATTCCAACCGCAACTGTGAAATGTTAAACACCATTTTAATTTGATTTGCAATGACACTTTGATTAACTTGTGGCGCTCACTGGCCCACTTGAGGGTACCTTCAGATGTATTTACACATTTTACAGCAAGAAAATAAACATTTGATTAATTAGAGTTGGCAGACAGCAGCTGAGCATTGTGCTCGTGTTTCTAGAAGGTTTTTCAGATAGAGACAAAACATGAGAGGCATAGACAAACAGTCAGATATAATCAAGGTTCAGAGACATTGCAAGCCACAGTTAAGAAGGTTTAAGGTTTAAATGTTTTTTTTTTTTTTTTTTTTTAAAAATCCAAAACACCATTATTTTCTATCATTTTGAAACTTACTCCTTTAATTCATTAATGAATTTTGATTCAATATTGGTCGCTCAGTAGACTGCTCCCTGACCTTGGGTCCTTCATTCCCAGGTTTTAATGACTGTCAGAATAATTCAGCACAATTAATGTATTAAGATATTATAAGTACTGCCAGGTGAGTGGGATTAACTGTTAGTTTAGGGAATCAGTATTCTTTTGTGCAAGTACCGGTACAATGGAAGGCTTCTATCTGTATATTCCATCTGGCTCTCCTTTGAGACATATACACACACATACAGACAAGAGTCAAACTTGGGCTCCAAGTGCAGAGTCAGCCATTTATCTGGCATCCCAAGAGCATTTCTGGTTTTGGGTCAAGATCCTTACTAAAGGGTCCAACCGAGATGTCACTATTCTGCTGAGGTCAGAATTCGAACTAGTGACCCTCCGATTACATGCACAGAGGTTTAATTCGCTGACCACCCCTCACCCCCTTGTTTGTTGCATTGGACCCCAATATCGATTTTTCATTCTAGGAATGTTTATTGAATGTTACAATTAAGGTAAGGAAATACTCCAAGTGTCCAGTTTTACTGATGTTGCTATCCCACTTATCCCACTACTACAGCTACTACTACAACAAGTAATAAAAGAACAGCAGAGGAAGTGTATGCCAGGGCTGTGGGTACAGTAACACTATTGCTTTACACCTGGATGCAGGTCATGGATTCAAGGTGGATGGCACATTTGCATATATACATGTAGCACTTTTGTAATATGATACAGACGCTCGTCTGCTTACGAACGAGATACGTTACGAACGGCCGTTCGTAACTTGAAATGTTCGTAAATCGTCATTCAACATCATTTTAAGGGTATACGCAAGTACAAAGAACTAGGATACTGGGAGTACACACGCTACGCTGCTGCGCGGCAGGAGTAATGGCCAGAAGTTGTACTAGGCGGAATTGACACGCAGTAAAAAAATGATGTTGCGGACAGGAAAGCCCAACGAACACAATTTGGACTAACAGTCCTCTTCGTTTGTATGTCTGAAAGTTTATAAGTTGAAAGTTCTTTGTGTTAAAAGAATGTTCAGGTAATAATGTTTTTATGCTGGCATTGACAGAACCTTTGTTACAATGTAAAATGTGGAAATTTATGTCAGTAAGAATGATCCCTGCCACCTGTCAGAGGACTTTCACGTATAGCTGGTTGAGGTCCTGGGAATGTTCTCTGTTAGCTGGGTACAAATGTGTCTACAAAATACATGTAAATGTCTTGAGAACAGACATGTTAAGTCTTCAAAATGATCTATGTGTATTTTTTTTACTAGAAATTATGTCCTTCTAATGACAAATATCACAGCTAATATAACTATGCAAGCCATCGCACTCCAAAATGATTTTTTTAAATGATTCTACCAGCACTTATATATGTTTTTAAAAGCTTATCGTCCCCAGAGGTGAAGCATCCATTAAGTCTAAGATTCTCACCACTGGTGAATTGGTGAATTGTTTTCACCAATTACCAGAAAGATTTTTTATTTTTTCTTCGATGTTTTCCACACTCACTGCTATTGTAGATTATATAATATTGTACAATAATTACTATTGTATCCATATTTGATGCTTTATAATCATATTAATGTTGAAGTGAGTTCATTTGGATGACACTGGAATTAATCGGAACTGAAAAACATAGAGAAAACCTGAAACATTATACTTGACCTATCACTGTGATTTTCCTTCTTTGCCTGGTTGATGCATTACCATGGCAACATACTAGCAGGCTGAATAATATCAGCCTGCCCATACACAAACTATAGCAAACAAGTCATTTTTCCAGAATGGCCTGGGGTTTTAAATTGTACATAGTATACAGTCCTCTGTGAATAACATGGTAGTAAACACAATCCTTTGCTCTTCTAAGCTGTGTCTGTATATCAAAGGTAGTTTGTGGTGGATTGTTTAATGACATGTGCTCGCAACTTAATTTTTCAATTCCCAGAATTGGTCTTGCTTTGGAATTCTGATGAAAGTTCCTCACCTGAGCTGATTCAGTATGCTTATCCGGCAGCATAATTGGGAAAAGTGTAAGTGTCTTTGATTAAAAGAGCCAAGGGAACTGGTCATAGAGTAACTGGTGCAGCGAAAATGCAAAATCAATGACAACCTATTGTTCTTAGATTGAAATAGCTAAGAAGCAATAAATAAATAGCTATGGGGAACATTCTACATCACCAAGTCAATGTTTGTGCGTTAAACATTGGCCTGGTGCCTGATATCTGTATGCAATCTATATTAATTGTGTCAGAACTAAACTGGATTGTGTGAATTAATAAAAACCTTCATTTAAGCTCAATCATCCTTTACTTTGTGATTAAAATCTGTGCCTCAGGTACGGTAGACTTCATTGATGTATGAACCGTTTATTTGTTGTTGATTGGTGGTTAACTGTAGATCTGTTGATGAGTTTAATATGCACATAAATTGCTTAGACTTGTAAACATGAGATGACAGTGTAATTTTCAGTCTTTTACCAAGAAAGCGAGTCTTTTTAATGATGTGTAATTATTCCGTGTGAATACTCCCCCACATTGGCTCTTTGCAGAGCTGCAAATGTGACTAGCATCGCTTAGCAGTATGGCCGTCACTGGAGGCCTTTAAAGTCATCTGTATTCAAGGTACAGAGCCAGGAAATCTGTGGATCAAGCTGTCACACTCATAATACAGCTGTGAAGCATGGCTTCTTGCTAGGAAAAGCAATTTGTAAGATGGCAATAAATATGGAAAGCAGGCATAAGTATGCACCCCCCCACCCTCCCAAAATAAATAAATAAATAAATATATCCCCGCTGACACAGCCTGGCTGTCTTATTGAGATTTCTAGCCTTCGTCGTTCAAGCTACATTCTGAGTAGAATGTTGGTTTTAGGTGGTGTTTGTAACAGATGGGGTGGGTTGTTTGTCTAATGGATTTTCTTCATTGTGTCTGTGATGGACTGTTTGGGTCTCTAATCGGAAATTGGGCATTATCTGTGATAGATGGTGAGACAGTTAGGAATAACTGTAGGAATATTTACCTTAGGTTGGTTGGATTTGGAGACTTTTCAGCTAAAGTGAAAAGTCATACATTGTGGGTGGGATTCGAATCCCAAACCCTGAAGCTGTGCTGTCCATTGTACCACCCTGCATATTGCACAGCGGAAGTGTAATGTATTGTGTAAAATTTTACAAAGAAATATTTATTTCTGAATAAATGGGTGGTGCAGTGGTGCAGTGCTTAGTACTGTTGTTTCACCCCACTGGAACTGCATTTTGAGTCTCCGCCATGGCTCCATGTGGGTGGAGATTGCATGTTCTCCCCGTGTCATCATAGGGTTTCCATAGGGTTGATGCCCCATCCTGGGTTGTTCCCTGCCTTGTAGATGTAGCTTCTGGGATAGGCTCGGGGTACCCATGACCCCAAACAGGACAAGTGGGTACCGAAGATGGATGGATGGGTAATAAATTATTACTAAATGGTTATCTATAGAGTCACGGCTGGTGACATTTGACCCAATGGCTGTTGGGCGTCAAAAACACTGATGCAAATCATCACATGAAAGATAAATATATGTGTTTGGCTTGATCCAGGGTCCCGCATGGAGGAAATGAAGGCCGTCACTTCCGAATATTCTCCATACATAAGTTTCATTCACTGAACACTTTGACGAGCTTGCTGAACGTGACATGTCTTTGTCTTCTTTGTCTTTGTCTGTCTTCACCATAAAACGGAGGTCTCCTTTGCCCAGGACCGTGAGGTAGATTGCTTGCTGATGTCCAAGATCCCCAGTTACTCCTGAAACTAAGTATTGTAGCATCAATTTAAGTGCTAATTGCCTGGGCAATGAGACAAGGGATGCTCATTTTCACAAACAGACATCAGTACGCAGGAGATGTCTGCTTCCCTTCAGCGATACACAGGCACTAATTAAATAACAGCATGCTCGGTGTGTTCTCATCTCAATGGCTCAGTGGAGATTAAACCTCACATCTGACCAGTGCTGAGCTGTTATCACAGCAGGCTCCTGGCTGTATATCAGTCACATCTAATTTTCCTAATATTTCTTTCCTTTCCATTGCTATTATTTCATCTGTCTTTTCTGCTTCAGTTACAGTTTGTGTTATTGAGGGTGATGGGGGTCCAGAGCCCTGCCCTAATTTAAAACACCTGGTACAGATAATCAGGCCCTTCTTTAGCATCTCAGTAGCTATGATGAAGCTAAGCTGGCTGTAATACTGAGATGCTACAGAAGTGTCTGATTATCTGTGTCTGATCATCGGGCTGTAGCTACGCTCTGCAGGGCAGCCGATCTCCAGGAGCAGGGCTGGGCAGCCGTACTCTAACTCAGAGGTGAAGCACCAGGGCTACCCATTGCAGTAGCATTCTATGCCTTATTCAAGACATATTACATTTAATATTTCTATTTCAGTTATACTTTAATTCTGAACTAACCAAGGTGTTTCATACCAAATTTGTGGTGTGTTTCATGCCCTGCATCCCCGCTCCTCTTGTTCTCTCCCTAGTATAGCTCTAAGGGGTCACACCTGTTGCTTGTTTGGTCTTACCTCTCGTTATCGCCCTCTTGTGGATCACCCCAGATGCCACTCGTCTGCTCCGACATGTGCCTTTTATAAAACGTCTTTCAGTCCTGCACTCCCCACTCTGGTCATTGATGTTGCCCTACTGTATGTTCCAGTGCTTTGCCTTTTGTTTGACCCCATGTGGTCTGCCTTTTGTTTGCCCTGTTCCCATGTCCTCAATAAACCACTTAATGTTCCACCCTCATGCCTGCCCGGGTGTCAGAACGTGACAGTGTGTGTGTCTCATGTATTTATTATATTGTGGGGGCCAAATATCCGCGAAATGTGATAAAAATCTGTTATTTTGTCATCATGAGGACACCTTTTCAGTCCCCACAAGGGGAAAACCAATTCTATAAAAATCTGTGCCGGCAATCAAAAAACTAAAAATGTCAAAAGTCTTGTATTTTGTTTGGTTACTTATGGTTAAGGTTGGGGCTGGGTTTAATGTTGTCATTGTTAGGATTAGGGTTTTCCCATATAAAATAATGGACCGTCCCCGCGAAAATATGAACGTAAACACGCGCGCACGCGCGCGTGTGTTACTGATAAGGTAAATACGTCATTCAAGACCGTTTTTTCCCGAAGAGATCACAGGCTGACGAATCAGAGGCCGGATGAAAACGAAGCAATGCAGTGTTGAAGTCTTCGCGTCTTTTGGACAGGCGGCTGAAATAAACTGTTCTTCTAATTAAGCTGGTAAATCCTAAAGCTCGAAAGCATCTGTTTTGAATGAGGCGTATTAATGTCGGGCCATTTAAAAAAATTATAGTGTCTGTTTTTAACATTAATTGTATATTGTTTTTAACATTAATATCATCAGGCATGTCTAATGTAAATTTAATCGCTGTGGATGAAATATGACTTAAATAGTTATTTATCGTTACGTATTCAGAATGGTAGGCTACTTGAGACGATACGTCTTTTGGTGCATGGATATTTGATATATGTATATATAGGCTAATATAGAGAATAGATTTATCGTTTGCAGATTTCAGGTAGCATATTGTCCAAACGTTTCAGGATTTATATTTCAGAAGCATTTATATTTCATAAAATTAATTTGCAATCTGCTTGAAATCCCACAGGAGTTTTAGAGGAGTCGTCAGTGCGGATGATGCCTGTGTTATTCGGCAACTTGTAGTAACATTTGAATAGATAGGAATTAAGCGGAAAATAATAGCGATTGCAAGTAACGAAAAAAAAAATATTGTTAAAGAATATTAGGGACTGAAACGGTAATATAGGGTGACGTAAGCTGGGGAAGTAGACGATAAAAAAGAGGACTTTTAGGACGACGCAACTGCATACTTAACAGGGGCTTTGCTTAGTCTTCACTCTACACCGATCTTTTCTCATCTGCTCCAGTTTTTTATTCCAGAAAAGCCCTTAGATCGAGATGCCGAAATTCCAGAATTCCAGCAAAACCAGCTCCGGTCCACATTACGTGTGGGAATATGAATATTACGACGATGACGAGCCAGTGTCATTCGACAACCTCACAGCGCACAGATGTATGTCTTGTGGTAACTATTTATTTTTATACGTACGTATTGTTGTTGTTACCGGTCTTGCCTGAGTCTTTGTCCGTAGCACACACATATCTGTGTACCATCCTTTTTGTATCGATGTCAAATAGAGATTATTTAAGGTTCTTTGTGGATAAAAGTGTACGTGATTTATGTCATTCATTTCAGATGATTTTACCCGTTTAGAATAGAACCCTTTAGACTTGGAACCACATGTAATTGCAGAACGATGGACTAGCTGCTCAGCTATTTTAGATCAGTTTACCATAAAGTTACATTAAGTTTCATCAATATGTTTTATCTTTAGTTTGTGTGTTTCAGTGCCATAAGGTTAGAGGTTTTCTGTAACCATCCTGTAACACTTTCCACCAGTCACACTCCATGCAGCTATGCTCAGCCAGACCACACCCACTTACACTACACCCAGCCAGATACCTGCCCAGTGAGACCACACCCAATCACACCACACCCACTCAGACCACACCCAATCACACCATGCCCATTCAGACCACGCCCACTCAGACCACACCCAATCACACCATGCCCATTCAGACCACACCCAATCACACCACGCCCACTCAGACCACACCCAATCACACCATGCCCACTCAGACCACACACAATCACACCCTGTCCACACCCAGCTAAAGCACACAAATGCGGAATCACAATTTTCAGTCTGAGAGAAAAGCATTATGTGAACTATAACAAGATATGGTGTTAGCAAGAAAAACCTACTACCGTGCAAAAACAATTATCCAAGGTAACAATAGCTATGTCCAGGACTTCAAAAAATTGTTCTTTTGAACCAGTTCTTTTCAGTGAATCGGTCAAACTGGTTTTCAGATTTAAAAGAATCAAACTTTTTGCACAGCCACACATTGCACAGGTCAAAGTCTTAGACTGTAAAAATCTATAAATATTTGAGAAATTATAATATAAAAACACACCTTTTCAGATTCACTTCCATCCCAGATAGCATCACGTTGTTGTTTCAATGTTGAATTATAGTTAAATGCATTGAATTATGATCAGTGTTAAATTATCAACGTTGAAACTGAGTTTTTTTTTGGTCAGATTTTCAATATTGAAAAATTGATGGTGGCAAAACCTTGATTCAATGTTGATATAAAGTGAAAGAAGATTGAAGATCAACGTTGTTTCAACCTTGTCTGATATGGAATCAATGTCATTTCAACATGTGTGTGCTATCTGGAATATGCTCTTCATAGACTCGCCAGAACGATGTTGCCTTCAGTGCCTCTCCTAATCCTTTGCATATATACCGTGTTCATGCCCAGACACATGGTGGCTTTCATTGACTACTCCTGACCCTTGGCAATCGACAAGTTAGCTACTTCAGCACATTCAGTTGAGGCAGATACTAGGGAGTTTTTGTGCGACTCATAGGATCCATGGGAGATGTCTATGATATTATCTAATAATGTGTGATTATTTCTTACTTAAAATGCATATTATTACGTCGTCGGCCGTTGGCATCACTTTTTTATCATTTAATTCATTGTCTTTGGCATAAGTTTCAAAGTTTTGGAGTCGCATTTGTTACGGAGCAGTGCATGGTGCAGGCAGGAAAAGGAGACGATAAATAAGGGGTTATCAATTTAAACAAAGACCACTGGGGAAAAAACTCAACAGAACCACAAGGGGTCAAAACAGAAACAGGAAAAAGAACATATTACCAAACCAGAACTAAACACGACTAAGGAAACCAAGCAGCACAACATTAGCACAGACACCTAATACAATGACTCACTGAAGAACAGAGCAGGGCAGGCAATTAAATAAACTGGGCCAAACAAGGAACAGGTGTAAGACATAGTCAACTAACTAATCAACACAGGGCGCATGACAACAGGCAACAGAACAGAACAATCAATAAGCACTGCCACAAGAAAATTGGCAACAGGTGGAACTAATAACAATTAAACACAGAAAATGTGGAGCTTTACAAATACCGAAAACTGGAAAACATTAACTGGGAATAAAACACTAGGAATAGAATGCAAGGATAATTAAACAGAAGCAGAAAGGAACAGAACAGAACAGAAAACAAGCAGAGAAAACCTAGGACAAGAAAACTAATATAGAAAATAAACATTAGGAAAAACAAAAACTAATAAACAAACCAAACAGGTGACGCTGGCCTCAATCCCAGGTGTATAGGGTTATAGCTTCTGTGCCAGACACAGAACCCCCCCCCAAGCTATGCAGCAGTCCAAAGAGTGGGGCAACATGTAAGGGTTAGACAAGGGAGTGAAAAGGTGGGATGGTCAGTGACATCTGCTGGCCAGACAGGGTAGAGCCATAAAGGATAGGGTCGGACGGATACTTTCCTTAAACCTATTTTTTCCATTGGGTATATGTGTTTTAGTACCCGATTTTAGTGAACTTGAGGTTTTTCAGGAACACCGTCATGTTGCAGCAGGACTGACTGTAACTTGACTTAACATTAAATCTTATTTAGTTTGTGCTTTTGGGGACAGTGTGTATTTCAGTGGGCTAATCCTTTGTGCTTTTGATCAGGAAGTCACGTCTTCAAACCCAGCTTTGGCAGAAGAGTCACTTGTCCGTGGGCCCTTGAGTAAGGCCCTTAACCCCCAGCGCCGTGGTTGCTTACATTCACCTACATGTGTCATGGAGTCAGACCTTGAGTTGCAGTCGCCTAGCACATCTATCCCTTGAAGCAGAACTTGGGGGCTGTTGCACAGGCACCTTTCCCCCTCTGGTATTTACTCCCTGTGGTCCTGCACAGTGGTTGGGAGCCACTCGCGGATCTGTCTGACACACGATCCCACTCCTCTGGAGCTCCAGCTAATAAAATGGTAAGACCATTCATATCTGAGGCATACCTCTGTTCTGATTTTTCTGGATAGCATTGGCCAGTCACAGTCCTTCGTGTTTTTGTTCTGCTGAGTTTGAGCATGTCTGTGTGGTCATCTGGATGCAGACAGGATCCACCTAGACTAACATGGCCAATGCTTTTGTTGCAGATTCAGTTGTGATTGGCTTCTGGGTGGGCTTGGCTCTTTTCGTCATCTTCATGTTCTTTGTCCTGACTCTCCTCACCAAGACGGGACCCCCACACCAAGAGTAAGACTTCTCCATCATTATTCAAGCTATGATCACAGTTGACTTACCTTAAAAACAAATTGAGTAATTACGCGTTCTAATCAGCAAAGGTATATACCAAGGCTATTCAAATCATGGTCCTCAAGGTCCGAGCCCTGCTGATTTTCCATCCTTCCTTTACCTGTGAGCCAGGTGTGAAGCCTCTGTGGCCAATCAGAATCAGTAATTATTAAAGTAATTGAAAACAAGGCCTGGATTTGGAATTGAGGTCCAGATCTGAAGAGCCCTTGTATATACATTAGTAAAGTAGGATAGATCAGTTTCATTTTTATTTTATAATGTTCACCGATTTGTATCAGATGAACAGCTGCTCAGTATGTACTGTAAGTTGTAACTGAACGACTCTCATCATTGACAGTTGCCTGTTGCAGTTTTGCACCATCAAGGGCCTCTGGCAGCCTTGATTAATAAAATTTTAAACCTCCATACCCCAGTCTATGAGACACACACACACACACACACAGGACACAACATGCAGTAGCCTGAAAATTGCTTCTTCGCTTTGCCTTTATTCATTATCATTGATCTTTTCTCCTCGTTTCATGGCCCCCCTCAGTTCTTTGCTTGTTTCCACCACAGGAACCAGGATGCATTTGATAGGCATTGCCGTCCATCCAGCTGCATGGTGGACTTTAGACATCCACAGGCCTCAGACAACAAGGCCTGCTCCCAGCCTCTGCTGGATGAATCTCATTCCCTCATCCACTGTTTCATTCATGAGGAGGAGACAGGCAGGACGGGTGAGGGCCATGGCCAGTGGAGAGAAGCAAAGCAATGTGCCTCCAGTGGCTTACAGCAGGCCCAGGCGAAGTGCAAGGTCGAGCGGGACGCAAGCTTCCTGACTCACTGCAACATCCCCAACTTTGTGAACTCGGAGTACAGCTCAGCTCTGGGGGACGATGACTTACTGCTGTGCGATCAACCAGTTCTCCTGGACAGTAACTCCCTGTCGTCCAACAACTATCACCGTACCATGTAAATAACATATGGCTATATGTGGGGATGTGGTAAAATCTTGATATTGATACATGCCAATGAGGAGAGGGAGCGTCTCATGACCATGGGGATCAAGGGAACCCTCTGAACTTTTGTTCTGTTTTACTTCGGGGCACCTGGATCAGACCCAGCCCTGCTGTTTTGTGTGGGCTGTTCTGCTCTGCTGATCCATCTGCACTACTGCTGTGTTTCCTTGAAAACAATTTAAAATAAATCTTTCAGTCATTGTGTCACACTTCTCTCTCTTATTTGATACAACTCAAAGGAATTTGGGACCAGCTCCTTGTCTGGAATCTGCAAATTACAGTGGTACAAATATTAGTGGCATTTAGAAGATTTTGCAAACTTAGAACTGTTAACTGCCACACTTGAATTTTAAAGAAAACTTGAAGTATCACAAAAGATTTTATGTTTACTTGAGGTGGTTTTTGTGATCCGTTGAAAAAGAATGAATTTGTGAATTAGTATATTAAGTGGGTTTTATTGAAGGAAATGAAAACACTTATTTTATGATGGAATTTATAGACAGGTCATTGCTAACACCCTTTCAAGTGGCTCAGATAAGCGTCATTTTGGTTTGGGGGAAGAAATGATGGCGCAAATAAAGGGGGTCAACAATTTCCGCAGCACATAGGGGTGATACTTAAAAACCCATGTGCTCCACAATAGAACATCATACCAGTGTGACACATACTGTTTACAACACAAATGCACGAATACATAAACTGATTTACAAGGCCAAACTCTTATACAAGTAGTCTGAATAGGTAAGTCCACAATCAGCCACCACAGCATCACAATGTACAGTTATGTATGGTAATTCTGTGCATAGTGCTACATTTAAAATAATGACAACTGAATTTACATTATTCATGGGACATAAATTATTCCTATACAAAAACAATACTTTAAAAATTCATATAGTAATTGCTTTCTGAGCTGAGTAAATGTGGTGGGACAGGATGATTATATTTTGGCTAATTACTATATTTGCAAAGGGTGTATTATGTGCATTAGGCTGATCAGCAAACTGTAAGAACCCCGTCTCTCATTTCACATGTTATAACTTTCCTCAGTGTTAAAACAATTATTGATCTTGACCCAGAGATCTCTAATGGAAAGCAATAGATTTGTGTCCACACATAACTCATTATTTATACCTGGTAAACACTTGCTGTTGCATGTGAGACCTATCTTTACTTAAACACAGCTTAGCCAATGTAGGGAAATCTACAGAAACAAAAGAAGCTTTATAGACTAAAAAAAATCATTCCAAACCAGTGGCAGACTGGCAGCAAGAAGCAGCCTGGGAATTTGCCACCAACCTTGGGGGCAGTGGAGGGAGTGGGGTCCTTGTTGCTCATTGCAACCAACTGGTTGGCTATATAATATATCGTAGAATAGGCTATATAATCCTGGGGTTGAGAAAGAACACCCGACCCCCACAGGATTTCCTCGCCAGGAAAATTCCTGTACCTCCCAATGGTCATTCTGGGCCTGTTTCAAACCTAAAGTTAAAGCAGTGTGTTTTTGCTGTGTTATTCAGTATTTCATTTCATACTGAATTGACTTTCATTTGGTAATTTGAAATCTTTGTCTTGGGTAAAACATTATACCGCATTGGGCCCTGCAAGTGGTCCTCCGACTTGCAGGGAAACAATTTGGGGGTGGATGGCAGGATTGGCACTCCAGTCACCATGAAAACATTTCACAACAGCTCTGAGGCAGCAGACAGGATTCTTTTCTGCTGTTTCTAGGAAGGCCCACGGGGGCCCCATCCCCAGAGGAATCGAGACCACAGGAGAGCCAATGGAGTCAGGCCTGCTGGGGATCAGAACTGTTGTGGTGCCGAGGTGTTGCCTGCTGCACAGCAGCATTTGGATCCTGATTTGAAGAGGCCCATCCAGGTAGGTGCTTGGAACATCTTGTCTCTTTTGGTGTAATGACCATCTTCCTCTGCTATCGAGGGAGCTTTGCAAACTCCACATTTCAGCGGCAACACTCTCTGAGGTATGCAGACCTGGGAGTGGCTAGATCTCTGTAGGTGGGTAAAGCTATTATTAGTCTGGTCGCTCTGATGGCTACTGTTCTTGTGGCAGATCGGATCCTCTCGCTGGTATCCTATTTCACTCCTTTCAACAAGCGTATTATGAGTCTCAGATTAAGGTACTTTCTGGGTGTATTGTCAGTTGTCTCTGTGCATGCTCCATTTCTCAGTGGCATCTGTGAGCAAGTGACATACCATCTGTAGTCTAGCACCCCACGCCTTGCTTACAGAGGAATCAAAGCATCACACACATCCAAATCTGTTCCTTGGAAAGTTGCAGTCAGGATGATGATGGAATGGTCCTTAAGAACAACAGTGTAGCTGTGACCCTCTGGGCTGGCTACTTTGAGCAGCTGTCCAGTTAGGATGTTGGACATCTCTGGGTCCACGGATCTTGGGGCTGATCCTTCGATCAGTTGTGAACCATACAATCTCACTGAGACTGCAAGGGTGGTGAACCAGCTCGGGGAAGGGAAGGCTGCAGAGATCTGCAGTATCCAGGGGCTTACTTCTGCAGGCTGCCGATAAGGCTGTCCTCTTGGCATTGCAAACAATCATTGCTTCCATTTAGGAGACAGGTGTCACCCCAAATGAATGGAATATGGGACTTGTTATGCATGCTTGGAAAGGGAGGATGATTGCCTGGATTGCGGCACCGACAGCGCGATAACACTGCTCTCAGTGCCAGCTAGACCAGGCCACAGGGGTGCCCACATAACACCTGGCTGCAACAGATGGATGGGCACTTGTGAAATGTGGGACTGAACCGTGCATCGGTCTGGGGGTTTGCCAAAGCAGGATCCTGTGCTGTCGTGTAGAGGGGGCATCAACACTTTGTACTAGTGCATGCTCCCCTACCTGACCTGACCTCTCTATAACCCTTGTTAGGTAAGCTATTTAACAATACCAGGAAACCATACATACACTGTAGGCTTCTACGCCAAGGCTCCAAAGCACTGTGTTGACATAGTTTATGTCTTTTTTATATGGTTAACATTCAAACTTAAACATAATTTCTGAATTCTATCCTTCAACTCAGTCACTCTGTAGGTTTTTTTCTGTTCAATCCTGTCCTGCACTGACCAGCTGAAAGCATCTCTAGTGTAATGCAAAAGAATGACCAGAGGGGGTGCTGTATCTTCATGCATTGCTTTCATACCAGTATTACCTCATTCCTGAAACCAAACAGATGTTAATGGAATACAATTGAGGATGATTATAGGAGGTGACAGACACTAAATAGTTATGAAAGATGTATAAATAGAAATGACATTTATGTGTGTTAAGTATATTCAATCGATTAACAAGAGAATGCCATAAAGCATTTTTAAGTGACATAATTCATGAATGAAAACCTGGAGTATTGTAGGTACCTGGGGGTCATTTGAACAGCAGACTGGACCATGCAGACAACAAAGCTACACTGTGCAAGCGAGGCCAGAGCAGACCCCTTCCTGAGGGCTCTCAGGTCTTTTTAAATGTGTAGCAATGAATGTTCCCTTAATGTTCTTCATGTTGCACTTTTGGTCATAGAATTATCTGAACAGGTTCTTGTTTTGATAAAACATGCTGTGTAGCTTTATGCTTCTGTGCTACTTACATTTGTACCTGAGCATTCATTGGAAGCTCACCCTATACGCAGTTATGCCTAGCGGACTCCTCGACAGTTGTATGTTAGCGATGTGCTATTTGTCTCACTTTCATGTCGCTTTGGACAGAAACATCTGCTAGATGAAAATAACTGTAAAAGTGGCATACTTTTCTATGCTGCGGTGTTCTGGGGAAACGGCATCGGTTCAGGCAACGCCAAGCAGCTGAACAAACTCAGTATGAAAGCCATCTCTATCCTCTTATGTCTTCATGAGAACCTGTTGGTCACCTCTGGCACTTTGTCACTTCTGGCCTTTACCTGGCTGGTTTCTGGTCGTTCCCAGCGTCTCCTGCTCGACCTCATTCTTGTATACTGTTTTTTTTAGAAATGTTGAACCTGGGGTTTCGTTAACCCAAACTGTGAAGTCCCCAGATTTTTACTAT
>JAODJW010000039.1:17923441-17934560 GCA_026777045.1 Hyperopisus bebe | reverse complement strand
TAAGTAAACGCAGAGAGTAGCATATAAACACATGCACGCATACACACACATGCACACGCAGATATATGTATATAGAGACAGAGCGTTTTTTGAAATGATAACACTGTTCCGCCTTGATATTTTAATTTATGACAATGAAATATGCTAATCATTTACACATTGTATATCGTAAATGTTCTTGCATTCTTTTTTATGACAAACATTGTGGAATGTTACTCTCTGTTTTTGCTCATTTGCAGTGCCCTAATCATGTATGTATTTTGCCAGTTAACAGACCACTGTCTTCTTATCTGTCAGGCACAAGAGCAGTGCTGTATCCTAGCTAGACCTTTAACTGCCAGAAGCAACAAGTAGTTTCTCAGGGTGGACCACACCCCCTTTTTTATGTCAGAGGCTTTACAATCCTGAACAGCGAGAAAATGAGGAAGCCGAGCCCATAACAACCTCTGGTACTGGGAGTGTGAGCAAAGGGATAGGTCTCTTGAGAGAGGAGCAGGTTTTTGAGGCCGGTGATGCAACTCTGAATGCCTTTTATTCCCACAGTGATACCTGTCTCTGCTTGGCAGACATACACCCCACCGTTCTGAGTTGCTTCCCACATATTTCTCAACTCTGGAGCCTTTTCAGTCCTCCCGGCTGGGAAAAACCCAGCTGACCACTAACGCACAAGAGACCGAGAAGAAAACCAAGGGAAGAAGGAATTCAGGGGGGAGGAGGTCACGGAAGAATTCTCATGGGGACGCAGTCAGCCCTTCTGAAAGGAGTCCACCAAAATCCCCTTCAGCCAAGCTGGGGAAAGCCAGTGTGAAGCCTGACTTGGAGCCGGAGTCACCTGTTTTCGCTATGCTCGTGTGTGTGAGTCCTTCAGACGGGGGGACACCTCGTTCCTCTGTCTCTGAAAGTCCTATTTCAGAGAGTCCAGATCTGCTTGAATGGCACACAGAGGGTGCAGAGACCAAACCCCAGAGCCCCAGGGCATCAACTGGTGAGAAGTTCCTTGCCAGGAAGGTTGCCGTGAGCTCAACACTGAGTCCAGAGAGAAACACGCATGTGGGGATGAGTAAACAACAGAAAGGCTTCACAGATACGGCCAGGAAGAGTTCCTTGAAGTCTGAGCCTCAATCGTAAGTCAGTTGTCATTTTTAGGAGGGTCAAATTTTTAAATTTATACTTATAATGATTATATGTCTTCATGACTCTATACTGGATAAGTGGTTGTAAGATGGATGGTGACTGTCTACTCGTCATCGCTTGTCAGGCAAAGATTAGTTTATGCTCCTTAAATCGCAGACATATCAAATAATAATCGGTATTAAAATAGTAAAACAGCAAAATTGAAGAGACTTATTTTAAAGATGATGACTATTTGTCATACTTATGCATATTTATTAACTGTTATAAAAATGTATTATGATATATGAAAAAATTGATTTTTGCTAAACATAAACTGAACGACAACATATTCCCTTTTTCATTCAGGCTTCCCGATCTGAAAAATGTGAACTTGAACATAAAGCGTGCAAACAGGATCGCAGATAAAATTAGTTTGTTTGAGAGACGGGCAACAGGTCAAGCCCAGAAGGCCAGTTGTGGCACACAAAGTAAGGATTCTCCCAGACCAATGGGGAGACTGTCAGTGAGGACTGCATGCAAGCCTCACTCAAAAAACGGTGAGGAGATTGTGCTTGGATCTCCTGTTCCAGACACTCACACTGCATCAATGGTAGTGCCAGAATGCACTGACCGAACCAAAGATCTAAAGTATCCTACAAAACTAAGCGCTAAGAGTGTGAAGGAACGGGCAAGGGACTTTACAGAAACATTGAGAAGTGAAAACAGAAGTAATGTCGGGATACGTCACAATCCATACCATAAATATGCCCAGAAAGATACCTCTATGTCACACTTAAAATCAAGTAGTGGGGATGATGCTCCTTTAGGTCAAGATAACAAATCTAAATTGATGCCTGGACAACAGTCAGGAGCAACAATGAAAAATCAAAAAGTGTCAGCCACCACGGAACGTATCAAACTAAATAAAGGAGAGAGTAAGGAAGGAAATAACTCTATAAACCCAAGTTCTAAACTTAGCCTGGAGAAAGGCTGTGGAACTGGCAAAAGCATGAAAGTTCTAACTAAAAAGACCTTTATAAGACCAAGTAGTAGTGGATCCTCAAATTCCTTTAACAAGGAGAGTAAAAAGGCTCAATGTGATAAGAACATCTTAATACCAAAAGATGAGTTACCTAAAACACCATCAGGAAACACCACAGTCAAAGAGGAAACTGACAGCAGACCCTCAGAGTCTGATGTGAAGGACCTTAAAGGGAAAATAGAAGGCAAAGTGTCAGTGACTGAGAACGAATCACCTGTACCTCTTAAAAAGGAAACACAGGATGAGTCTGTGGAGAGAAAACTAGCAGAGGAAGCAAAGGATTTCTTACACACACCACTAAATGAAACTAAGCTGCCTTTACCAGTATCATTACAGGATGACAAAGAAGTCTCACATCGGAAGTCCGACTCAATAGTCATAAATACACAGGAGAATCCAATAAAACCTCTTACTGGTCATTCAAGATCAAAGTTACCCAAGCCTAAGAAGACGACAGAAAATCATTTTTTTGTGGATGTAACAACTTCAGAAAAGGACATCAGCCGAGGCAGAACTGGCACCCAGCCACCTGATGATCAGTCACCAGCGCTTGTACCATCTGAACCTGCTGGGAAAATGTTGGAAGATAAGATCTTGGAACAAACAGGTCAGGAAACTCAAAAAGATAATCAACTTCATACTAATTTGCAAGAAGAGAGTATACTTGTAAAAAGTGCAGTTGAACCTGCTGCCGTGGGTCAAACGATTCCTGTACATCTACAACACCAGAATGTGGCTGTTGAGACAGACTCACCTAACCTTGTCTGCACAAAGGTGACGGACTTTTCTTGTGATGCTGGGGAAGTCCCAGAACTTACAAATTTTGGTGATTCTCCTTGTGCATCAGTATGCCAAGTACCAAATAATGAAAATAATCAGAATGATATTGCTTCTCAATCAAAAGGGAATAACCCTTCAGCTATTCTTGGAGAAAGGAGTGGAGAAGAAAAGTGGTCAGTGGCTGATGGGCCAGATATTAAGACTAAAAATAATTATGACCCCAACCCTACTGTGATTCCAGAAGTGGAGATATCAGAGCTGAGCTTGAAGGATAAGGCTCCTCCAATGCACCAATCATTTAAAGAGAAACAGGTAGAGTCACCGCAGGAACCTATGAAACGGAGAGAACTTCCCAAAGCTGTACATGGGATACGGGAAGATGCTACAAGAGTCCCTTCAGGTGCAACACACAGAGTTACAAAGTACACTGAAGAATCGTTATGCAAGGCAAACTCTGCAATGGACTCACAGGCAGGTGGGGAGCTGATTAAGCCTGTTACCAAGTCTTTGAAACCTGCAGCAACTAAGCCACAAACTGACACTAATCACATGGATGAAAAAACCCTTGAGAAAATACTAGACACAGCACATTCTACTAGTCAAAGTTATCACACTAACATGAAATTAAATCACGTTAATGACAAAATCTTTGAAAGCAAGGTCACTGAGCCCAATGGGCCCCAGCAGCCTTATAATGCACAAACAAAGGACGTGTCTGTGAAAGATACCAGTGTAGTCAGCACGGTATATGAGGCAAGAGGGCCACAATTGCTGGATGAGCCGTACAGAGTCATGGAGAATGCCCATGAGCTGGACTCAGAATGCAATGAAAAGGAAAGAACTCCTTCTGTGCCAACTATCTGCAGTGACCAAAGTAACGAATTGGGACTGTCAGTCGAATACGGGTCAGGCATTCAGGCTGAAATTCCTCCTGTTACTCCAATTGTAAATGGAGGAAGTCAGTCTGACTCCCAGATTGAAGTCACGGAGAGCGCCTCCTGTCTCACTGACCTACCCAATGGTACAGAGGCGGCTTCTACTGTTAAAAATAGGTCAGCAGCTCTCCAGCAGTTCCAGATGAACAAGTGGCCTGTCTCCACTGACAAACATGTCATTCTGTCCAGCTGGTTGGATGTGGAACAGAAGTTCACTAAGAAGACACAGAAGGGCATCAGTGGAACATTAAGCTCCTCTATCAATGAATACAATCTTTTGGGCACCACTAATGAGTTTGAGGGCTTTATAGATAACATTAAGAGGTCGGGCTCCCCATTCTGTCTTCCCCTAAAGAAACTTGGTCAGCCTAAGGTACCCCTGCTTCCTTTCACCCTGCCTGTGATTAAAGAAGAATATTTTGAGAAGCTTTTTAATCCTATGGATTTTGAGTTTGGAATGGGGAAGAACAAAGGCAAGATGGATCTCTGTCCTGGTGAGTTTGTTAAGCGACACAGCACTGATGCATATAGTAGCCTGAAGCCCAAACAGGTTAGTACAGATAGAACCAGCAAGCTTTTCCAGTTACTTCAGAACGATCAGGAAGAAGACGACCAGGAGCAAGAAAACGAGATGAAACAGGAGCCTAAGAAAATGTCCTCACGTCTGAGGAGTAGCTGTATACTCTCTAGCCTTATGAACTCCTCCTCCGGGACAAAGAAGCCCAAAAGTAAAACGGACTCTGCCCTGAGCAGCCCAGTTTCGACTGGCGTGATTTCAGATCCACTGATCTCAGTAACACAGACTATGGTAACGGTATCTCCACTGCCAAGTGCAGCCGTTCAGCCCACTGTGCCCGCTGCAGGGACAGAGGTGGTCCGAGGCCTCTCAGCATTTCCGTCTCCCAAACCTCCAGGACAACCTTCAAAGTATCTTCCACTGGAGGCAGAGGTTTGTACAGAGGTTTTTTATGATAGACCCTTCCTGACACCTACATAACACATCCACAGGTTATGCATCATATTATAGCCTATGTGCTTATGAAGTTCAGACAAAGTATTACAGTTTACCATTTAAGTTTATGATGATGATTCACAACTATTCCAGATTAGCTTGTTGGACCATACAGATGAATGCAAAGCCAAGTATAACCATGTGAATACTGGTATGCAGGCAGGTCTTGACTGTCGTAAGTAATCCATTTCACAATCCCTTATTAAGTCACATTTAATGTAAATCAGATCCTATATCCTACAAGATACCTTATATAGCAAAAACACCTCAGTCAAAAATACACTAGTAATTCGTACTAAAGAAGTTAAACATAAGATTTACTTACATAATTTACTTAAGCTGGTTTTAAGTCCAGAGCTGTCGGTATATGAAAATAAATGTCTGTTGTACAAATTGCACCACTTTTTTTATTTGGAAGCCTTGTGTTATTTTTAGTATGAATAAAAAATTGCTCCTCTCTATATGGGTTAGTTAAGTATAGGTGTTGATCCTCTTGTTCTCAATGAAAAGAACCCAAATGTTACTGCTGGCTTCCATGTGCTGAATACTACATCTGAACTCCAACTCCTCACGCAGTCTTCCTAATGACCATGCTTCTGTGAGACCATTAAGGCTTTTACAAAAGCTTTGTGTGGCTCGGTTGTTTTTAGTCTGTGTTGTTTTTTTTCTTACTTGTTTAAATGATTAATTATTTAAACCCAGTGACGATGTTGTCACTGTATGATACCTCACCGTGTTTCACTTTCAGCAATATGCTGAAAAAAATACTCACTGTTTCTATTACAGATGACAGTTGTAGACAAATTCCACAAACGTCCCGGAAAGGTAGGTAACATGGATTTATAAAATACAGAATGAGGATTTGAACTTTGGATGGTGGCAAAAGTGTAGTGTTTGCAGGGAGGGGTCTTAAAAGTTAGCTGGCCTAGTTCAGTAAAAAAAAAAAGAAAAAAGTCTGATATGTATTTTTTTCATTAGTCAGCAGACTAGTGTTAATTTTTTTTTGCTCTCCCTTCATCTAAATTGCTCACTTCAGGTGAGTGGGTGAGCTTAATGTCCTGCCCATTATGCGGGCTTCTTGTGGAAGTAGTAATGCAATGTGCACAGGTCTTTTTGGACATGGTAAGGTGGTGGTAATGTGCATTCCTTTTTTTGTGTGTACTACTGTGCTGGTAATGTGCACAGGTCTTTTTGTGGACATGGTGGTGGTAATGTATGCAGGTCTTTTTGTGGACATGGTAAGGTGGTGGTGATGTGCACAGGTATTTCTGTGGACATGGTAAGGTGGAGGTAATGTGCACAGGTCTTTTTGTGTATATACTGCTGTGGTGGTAATATGCACAGGTATTTTTGTGGACATGGTAAGGTGATGGTAATGTGCAGAGGTCATTTTGTGTATATACTACTTTGGTGGTAATGTGCACAGGTCTTTTTTGGGTTATATCATACGTCTCATAACAGAGCATATGTGCTGTGCACATGCTGTACATGTACCATTGTTATCCAGGGCTTCATATAAAGAGAAAACAGGTCAAAAGCAGAGGTAGAAAGTTCAGGTCCAGAAAGTACAAATCCAGACCAAGATTTTGTTTCAACCAACCAGCTGAGTACTCTGTGAATGTCACTCTTTGTGCTCAACTGGTTGGTTGAAACAAAATCTTGGTCTGGAATTGTACTTTCTGAACCTAAACTTTCCACCTCTGCTCCAAAGCTTTAGTCTGAGGCATGCTTTAGGATAGTTGCAAGAATGTAGCATGATATCTAGTGATATTAAATCCACAGATATTTCCTTTTTCTGTCTCCATAGATTGTCATTCATGAGAAAGCGCATTTCACTGGTAAATCATTTGAGATTTTTAGAGACATGGTGGATGCTTCATCACTAAATCTGTCATCAGTCATTTCTGTCAGAGTGGTCAGAGGATGGTGAGTCAGAAAGATTGTTGTTGCCAGACGCTCTAAACATTAATCCCACGCATTTCCCTTACAAATTTCAGTATATCTTCATAAGCACTTTTCAGCGAATCAGTATTAATTTGTAATTTTTAGTGATTTTTTTAAGGTTCAGTGCTGGCTTCTTTGTTGCTGAAATCACCAGGTTCCCTTTTTTGTAGCTGGATGTTGTATGAGAAGCCTGGGTTTGAGGGGCGCTCAATCGCCCTGGAGGAGGAGCCTATTGAGTTGCTTTACCTGTGGGCCGAAGAAGGGGCGTCCCATGCACCTTGTCTGCAGTCGACTCCAGTCCCCCCTGTCATTGGTTCAATCCAGCTGGTTATCAGGGTGAGCTCTGACCTCTGATACCCTGATCTCCTTCTTGTTTCTCTCTGCCCATCCCTGTTCTGAGATTAATCATTTGCAGGTTATATGTAATTATTTTTCTTCCCCCTGGCTTTTGTAATCAGACCCCTCCAGTCCATGTCAGGCATTGCACTGGGCCTTGCTTGGTGTTTTCTTGCAGAAAATTTACTGTCAGCCCGCTTTTGATTTTCTGTGTCATCATTATTTGAATCGTACTTCCAGTCTACTTTTCTGTGTCACCAAATGAGGCTTTTAAGTATGACTGTTTCATCGCCAAGCCTGTATCAGCTGAAGGCCAGCAGTGTTTTAATGTGTTTTTCTGCCTCTCCAGGATTACAGGCCAGCACACATTGACCTGTTCACAGAGCCTGCGGGTTTAGGGAGGCCATCGTCCTATTTTGACAACACCCCTGATATCTGCGCTCTCAGGATTCAACCAAGCACAGCATCCATAACAGTTCATTCTGGCATGTAAGTTTGTACCATACTGGACTATATTGGACTGACGGCCAGAGACATCATTATCAACCATGCTTTCAGCAGTGTGTGTTTCTGTAGTCTAATTTTCAGGTGACAAATTAGGCTTCAGTTCAACTTCAGCATGTTTGTTGTTTTTTTTTTTTTTTTACTCTGGAACGCATTTTAAAAATGGGCGAGCCCTGATGTATTATGTTAGTTCTTGTTGTGTGGAATGACAGTGCAAGATTGTTCTTGATGTAAATCAGAAAATGGCTGTGCAAGAGGGTGAGGGTGACTCAGAGATGCATCTCACAGCCTGAGTGGTTTCCCTCCGGTTGTGTTGCTGTGTTTTGCCTCTCCCTGGAATGTCAGCTTAATTAGTCACATGTTACACAACATTTTTATTATTGTATTCTTGTGCCAAACCTGTGTTGTGATTATGCATTTTAATTGAGCAGACAACAGCACCCAGATGAAGCACTGTTCAGTGCAGCAGGTAGTGTAGAAATGAAGGACATGGATTCAACTGAAAGACACTCATCCACTTTATAGCAAGTTATACAATAACTGTAATGAACTACTACAGTAAAATTTCCGATATTAAAGGGGTAACAGTATATGTTATTTTGGATCAAACTGTCAGATATGTGAGGTGGGACGGTGGCTCAGGACTCCTGATCCCACCTTCACTGTGTGTGTGTGTGTGCGTGTGTGTGTGTGCGTGTGTGTGCGTGTGCGTGTGTGTGCTCGTGCATGCACGTACGTGCGTGCTCGTGCATGCACGTACGTGCATGCATGTCTGCGTGTAATGGTGAAGTTCATATTATCTTTCCATATTACATGGGTGTATAACTTTTGCATAAGATGTGCAGTTAAGCTAAATAAGCCGTAATGTACGATTGTGTATGTGACTTATAATGGACTGGCAGCCTTGTTCCTAGTGGGGGCAGAATTCAAAAAGGCATCAGTCAATATATACATCAATTATAATATAAAGATCAATACATACATCAGTTTATTTTTATATATATATCTGCGTAACACAGTTGAGTAACACATTTGTTGTTTTTGACACAGGTGATACATGTTAACATTTTACGGAACCTAACTCTCTTTCCAGCTGGTTGGTCTACAGTGAGCCAGGATATGCTGGTCAACTGGCCGTGATGGAACCGGGCCAGTACCCCAATTCCGAGTCCTGGGGCTTCCCGGCACCCTGTGTCGGTTCCATACGACCACTCCGAATGGTGCGTTCACTTTTCAGGCTGCTCTTCACTCGCAGGGTTTACATTTACACTTTTTTTTCAAGCAGACGCTTTTGTCCAAAATGACAATCAAGCGAAGCGAATCGCATAATGCAAGCATACGGCTGTGGCGGAGCTGACTGGGTATAAATGCTTCTAATAAAAGCTCAGGTACAAGTGTAAGTAGTGTTGGAGCAGAAGCTACACAGTGTGTTGCAAAACAAAATAAGAACCTGATAAGACTACTATTGAAATAGGTCAAATAAGATGCATACAACATTAAGAGCATTCAAGGAGCATGGGGTCGTATCAGGCTAAAGGAGGTATTCCTGGAACAGATGGATGGGTCTGCAGGCGATTCTTGAAGGTGAAGGAATCTGATGACGTGAAGCGGTTCAGTAACTCATTCCATCATCTGGGAACCAAACTAAATGGTTCTCGCTTAGGTGGCTTAGGACTGCCTTTCTTACTCCTTCCTGTAAAGGCTTTTAGGTGTCTGTTCATTTTAATATGTTTTATAATGTATATGAAGTACAAGCACTAATGCACAAGTTTGTGGCCACTAATGAAGTTACCATGCTTTTCCCAAACATTACTTCTCCACCAAAAGGCTGTTTTTCCAGTCTGGCCACTTTCTGGGTTATGAAATGTTTTCTGGCAAGAAGGTCAGAGGCTGTGTTTTCTAACCTTTAGTGTTCATGAATATGTGTTAAATATATTTCCTTAAAACCTTCCTGTAAATTTTAGTAAATAAGAGTCAGGTGTCTGACAGTCTTGTCAGTAAGGGATTACAGGTAAAGTTTTATATAATTGCACCTTCATAATGCATTCATAGAACATTTAGCATGTAAGTAGCATGTATCTGTACCTTACCATCCTAACATACCTTAGTAGGTTTAATATAGATCATTAACAAACATTATATGAAAATAACAAACATTATAATTGTGTAATGTTTGTTATTAATGTATATCTAATCTGATAAGGCATGTTAGGGTGTTATGAAATACTTACATGCTGCTTATAAATGTTCTATGGATACATTATGAAGGAGTACTGAATGTTCTATGAATGCATAATAAATGCATTATGAATGCACAGTTAATGTAAAGCATTACCAAATTAAAATACCCCTAATAATTCCTTTAATATGGTGCTAAATCTTTTATTGTTCCATCTTCTAGGGTGGACTGAAGGTTGAGAACCCAAATGAAGTAAAGGTTGGTGGAAATCTTGATTAACATTAAGAAAAGACCTAAAATTTTTGAAAATACAGTCAGGGTGGATATCATTTGAGTGTGAGATTGTAGTGGGATTTTGCATTCTACAGTGATCAGAGGTGGATAGTTCAGGTCCCAAAAGTGAAAATCCAGACTAAGATTTTGTTTCAACCAACCAATTGAATATAAAGACTCACAGTCAGAGAGTACTCAACTGATAGGTTGAAACAAAATCTTGGGTCTGGATGTTTACTTCGTGGACCTGAACCATCTACCTCAGATAATCAAGTTTTATGTGCCTAATTTGAGTAATATGTACTAATAAGATACTGATTTCAGAGTTTTTTTTTATTATTTGTCTCCATTGATCGCCTTGTTTTGTGTGTGCCTTCTCATGATATGCAGTTAAATGAATTTGGCATCTAGAAATTGCCCGTATTATGTGAATGTGTGCTTGCACGTAGCTTGTGATGGGCTGGCTTCTCATTCAGGGTGTATCCCTGCTTTGTGTCTGATGCTGCTTGTGGTAAGAATCACAATCACTATGGCTCCCTACTGGGAGCTGGATGAATGTACAAAAATAACTTTAAAGTATGTTGTAGACAGAGAGACTGGCATTGCAAAGGACTCTTTCTACCAAACATTTTCTAAAACCCAAATAGTATCCACATACAAAATCTAATCAAATAAGCAACCATCATTTTGATGCAACAATATTTTATCACTGCAGTCTCAGGTAAATGGGTTTTATGGCTATTTTTACTGATCGCTCAATTGTTCCTGTGCTCCTTCAGGCCCTGGTGTATGAGAAGGCAGGCTTTGAAGGACCTTTCATGGAGCTGGAAGGGAATGTTTTCAGTTTTGGAGAGAAAGCAGAGAAAGAACTTCATGGAAAGACTAAGAGCTCAGTCTCCGAAGGCAGCAAGATAAAAGCTGTAGGCTCAGTGAAAATTCTTGGAGGACTGTAAGTCATGCTCCGTTAATCCTCCGTCAGCTCTGATGGGTGTGCTGTGTGA
>JAODJW010000039.1:17898660-17916591 GCA_026777045.1 Hyperopisus bebe | reverse complement strand
TGTGCGCACGCGGGCCAGTTCAGTATAGTGAACCGTTCACATTGAAATCTGATATTGCCCACATTAAAAAGAGTAATATGAACAGGCAAACAAAAAAATCCGATCTGAGCAGGAAATCAGAACTGAGCATTAAGGCCTGCAGTGTGAACGTAGCCCAAGGTTTCATAAGCCATGCACTTTAGGTGGCTTAATGGTTAGGGAAGAGTGCTTGAGATTGAATGGTGCTGGTTTGAATTCCCGACCAGCAAGGTACGACTGAGGTACCCTAAGCAAGGTACTGCTGACACATGCTGCTGCGGTTAAGTGCAGAGGACACATTTTTGTTGTTGTGTGCTGTGGTGTATCAACAATGATATTTAATCACTTTTACTTTAACTGAACACGATTTTAGACATGTTAAATTAATCCTCACTTAAAATGCTGTTTAATGCGAATTCTAAAAGGCATTCAGTAAAAATGAAGAAACTTATAAAGGAAGTTGTCATTGAGATTAGGAAGAATTTCAGGTTCTGCTGATGTAAACAATAAGAATGCCTTGGGGCTTCTTTCTCTCTTCATTAGGAATTTTCTGTCCCCTCCATCACCCTCTTCACCAAACCTGGATTCAAGGGCAGGAAGGTGCTTCTCAATTACGGAACCGTGAACCTCCAGATGAATGGCTGTGACACCTGGGTCCAGTCCGTGCTTGTGGGTGGGGGACTGTGAGTACCATACGGTGCATAAGACACCTGCCTGATTGCTGAAAAGGCAGTTTTTGGGCTATTTACTGTATTATATCTGTCAGCTGGCTCAGCAGCAAGTGGCTGTAAACTCCCTGACTAAGCCTAAATCCATTTTTGATGTTTGCAGTAAATAGTACTCAGCGAGGCCTTTAAGGCTAACCGAGGGAGATCGACATGCATCCACCCTGCACATTCCCCTCTTTGGTTCTCAGGTGGGTCTTGTACGAGGGAATTAGCTTCCGTGGCCGTCAGCTTCTTCTGAGGCCCGGCGAAGTAGCAGACTGGTACAAGTTCAGCAGCTGGCGGCAAATCGGGTCATTGCGTCCACTGATCCAGGTACCAACCCAGTGGGATTAACACAAACATGAGTCATTTACACTTCTCTTCAAAGACAGGTGTACCGCACCTATACATGTTTATTGCCTCTTCAAAGACAGGTGTACTGCACTTATGCATGTTCATTGTCGCTTCCAAGATGGGTATACTTCACCTTTGTGTCTTCCATCAATTCAGAAATCAGTGTACTTTCGTCTGCTGAATAAGGAAACTGGGTTGTTAATGTCACTCACTGGATCCCTGGATGACATTACACTGATGCGAGTTCAGGCGACAGAGGACACAAATGGGGCTGAGCAGATCTGGGCCTATCAGTATGGCCTGCTGTTCTGCAAGGTACAGATTTAATAGTACCAAGATATATTGTTAGAATTAGGACGTAATATTCGCAGTGGAGGGCCATAGTAGAGCTGTGGTCCCATATGACTCTCAAATCTCCCCGCATGATGCAGATAGCTGAAAACTGTTGCTTGGAGACTTCCGGAGGCATGGTCATGGCTGGAAGCCGGCTCAGCATCTCCCCACAGCCTGGGAAGGACAGCCATTTCTGGACTGTTACTGCAGATGGGCTTGTCCATTGCCACATGAGACCAGATTTGGTGCTAGAGGTCAAAGGTCAGTACAGAAGGTATATTCATTGTGAGTGAGACAAGCCAATGTCTCAGTCAAATCATGATTCTGACTGATGAAATGTTGGGGATATTATTTAAGGATCAATGATTTTTATGTGTCATTGTGCCTTTGGGATACGCATGTACAATGAAATTTAGCAACAGGCTAATTTAATTACATAAATAACTTTCATATATTTGTACATGCATAAATATTTACATAATGCAACAATCAAATATGGTGTAATATAAATACTCCTAAAAACTATAAACATATGGCATATACAGATGCTCCTTGCCTTGCGATGGTTTGATTTATGACACATTCAGTAGCCATCAAACTTTGAATTTGAATTTGAAGCAATATAGCATATGATACTTTCCAGTGATTCTAAGTGATGGCAGCCATGCTTTGCAGTCTCTGCAGCAATCGCCAGTATAAACATTTCGTATTGTTTAAAACGTATCATACAGTGTTTTGTGTGTGTGTGTGTGTGTGTGTGTACCTATAAAGTATTCTTTGAAAGTGTAAAGTATAAACTCTGTACCTATAAAGTATTCTTTCATTGACTCCAATTACTGGTATTTAGTTTGGTACTATAGTCATTTATTTACTTATTCAGTTACAGTAGTTATTTGCTAAGTTGTTTATCCTATCATATTCATATTTGACTATTGATACTTCTTTACTTATGAGTTCATTGGAATGTTACCTCATCTTAAGTCAAGGAGCACCTGTATATTTATGAATCATACTCAATTATGAATGAATAGCTTAGCCTGTCACACGTGGCATATATATACTGTAAGTGACAAACTTTTGCATTGTTGATGCAAAGTGCAGTGACAGTTGTGCAAAATAAGAAGGTCAGTCAATCAGTGACAGCAGCACAGCAGGGGGCAGGCGGAGGTAGTGTGCCAGGTGGAGTCAGCGGGGCTAGTGATTACAGGTGGAGTCCAGCATGGCAAGAGCTCTGTGATAGAAGCTGTTTCTGAGTATGGCTAAGCAGGCATGTATTGCACATGTTGATGAGAGCCACCATGTGGCAGGATCCTGTATTGCGTACTAGTTTTGCTAATGAGCGCCACCATGTGGCAGTAACCTATTTTATGTGGTGATTTAGCCAATAACCAAATACTGCATCACCACCAAAGCATGGCTTTATCATTGGAGACTGTTGACATATGATGATCAGAAAGGTTCAGTGCAGACTTCATCCAAGTATTATTAACTTTAATTATGGACATTTGTTTTTCTTACAGGAGGACAACAGTATGATAAAGCTCAAGTGATTCTAAACACTTTTGATGAAAATAAGAAAAATCAAAGATGGTCCTTGGAGATCTTATGATATCATGAAAAAATACGTATATGTAGTTAATCCACTGACTTTGTTGTGTAGCCGGCTTGGAGCCCAAAGGTGTTTAAAACAGCTCAGTGGTGAATCCTAGAGTACAATTGAGAAAAAATAGCTGACTATATATGAACATGTATCACTTAAAGTAAATATAAATGGAATTTCCTATCTAGCAGATATTTTTATTCAAAATGATGTTGTGAGGCAGATAGCACATCAAAAATACATGGCTATTTGTTTCCTCTTCATTAGTATATACTGTTTTCAGGCCAAATACATGGTTATTTTGCCAACAGATAGAAGTTTCTAAAAATGTCTGTTTTTGTATATACTGTATGAATGTCTAAACTTTTATTAACGTTACATGCATTTGAAGATTAAATATATGAAGCTGCTGGATATACACATGTGGATTCTTTCTCTTCGTTTTTAATTATTAAGGGCATAAAGATTGTGACAGCTCTGTAACATCATCACACACATTACCAAAATGCAGAAAAGTGATGAGTCTGGACTACAAACACCATTCCAATTGTCATGTGCTTGATTAACACTGAATGCAGAGGGCTTGCAGGAACTGGTATGAAAACCATAGTATAGAATAGAAGAATGGCAGCTGGATGGCACATGGATGGGTACAAAGCCGAGACAAAGGATTTGGATTAGGCAGTGATGCCAGGGATCGTGGGGGATCACAGATCACCAAGCAAGAATGCCAAAACCTGCCCACTCAGACTAATCTTAAACAAAGAACGGACACATCAATTCATTACCACTGTGTTCACAATGGTTTTCATAAACCCGTGAATTATGCCGTTTTGTAGGTATTTGTTCCAAAATGAGGTTCCAAACTAGGTGACAGTGTTCACACTGCTTCCAACAGCCTCACACCAACTGAATTGCCACTGTAAAATGTCACATATTTGAAAATGAAATATGTGCAAAATATATTTTATATGGAGCGATTTCCCGAACCCCGAACAAAAGTTCAAAAAACATTGCATGTTTAAAACAGCAAAAGTGAATAAGTTAATGCTATTGCTGTTCTTTGTCCAGTTGTTGGTTTAACTGCTGGTTCACATTTTAATGTTTTATTAAGTCAAGGAAAGTTATGCCACATACTGGGATTCTGCTTTAAGAGAAAGCTGGTGGGGCTGGTCTGACAGCTTCCAGGTGTGGAGCAATGGAGGGAAAGGTCTTCTTTAGGCCTGGTCATGGACCCTGAGTCCTACCCCGATGGGTCATTGATTCACATTCACTTACAGTGCTAATCTTCTGCATCCACCATGATAGGTCCATTCATCAACTGAAGAAAACAACCCCAGTCTGGACCAACTGTCCCAAGTCAAGTAAAGTCCAACCTCATTGTCATTACAAAATACATAGGCACACATTAAAATGAAATAGTATTTACCTAAGAAGAAATGGCCTAACACATAAGACAACAAAGACAGTAATGAATAAATAAATGAACACCCTTCTGAGCTCCATCAAGAAGTTTTTTAGTACTTTGTTTGAAAGAGTTACATACGAAAAGTATGGCAGAACAAGTGGTGCTTGTGGGAAGCGTGTTCCTGCTTTCAGGGGACACAGGTCTCTCTGTTATTAAAATCCTGTAACAGGATAAGGCAGTCAGCCGGTGTTCCGATCTCTAGCCGTCTCATGAGAGTCTTGCAGGCCAGAACCAACCCTCTGTGATTTCAAAATCACACCTTAATTTTTTTCACCCTGCTCCCTCTCTTTGAATAGCCAGTCCAGAAATATACGGCCAGAGGGCATCATACTCTCACCTGGGAGGGTAAAGGTTTGGTCAGAGTGCAGCACTGTACTGTAAGTCATCACCGTTTGTATGCGATGTATTACGACAGAATAATCAGAGGTTCCCAAATTAAAAAGTAAGTAAAGTTAGTGCTGAGATTGTCACAGCCTTTGTACCTTCTGCTCTGAATCAGACCCATCAATGCATAAGAAGCTGAGATACAGGAGAATTTCCCAAGAAATGGAAGTGCTAGAGATGGTCCTTCATCTCACATCTTACATACATCAATTCAATCACTAAGCATTGTCTGGTAATGTGTCACGGGAAGCCATGCGTCTATCCCAAGCAGTGTAAAGCATAGGGTGACCCTGGATGGGATGCCATCTAAAATTTAAATTATTAGTATTTTTCTCTCTTACAAACTGCAGTCAATGCCATAAGTGATGCGATGCAGTACATATCTGAACCACCAGAGGGCGCTAAGTGGCTGTTCTCTCTGCTATGACATGGAGGCTGTCTGGGGTGACTCATGTCCCTGGGGGGCAGCGAGAACAATGGACCTGTTCAGCTTGGCAGAAGCTCCGTGGCTCACCGGCTCAGTCAGGATGTTATACCATCACATCACCTGCCTATTAACAGCTACACAAAATACTCACAGGAAAAATCTATTCAGGTGCATCCATCTTCTGTTTGGTGCATGCCAACATGGCTTAAATGACAGCGTGGCCTTCCTTCTTCCCTGGAGTCTGTGGAGAGCCATGAGGAAACCTGACCCTGACCTAGAATGGAAATCTTCTAAAGTCAACTTGCAACACTCCAAAGCCAAGCTCAGCTTGTCTGCAATCACCAGAACTAAATATTTATCTCCAGCCCGTGGCTTCAGTAAGCCAAATCCGAGAGCCCAGATAAACAGACCAATTTAGATGTTTAACATAAGCCTAAAACACATACTTGAACACCTCAAATACACAAGTGTCACAATCTAGTGCAAGACAACCCCAGTCCAGAGCCTTTTGTCCTAAATGAGTTAAAAACATGATTCAATATCCACACAAAGAACTTAAAATCAAAGCAATGTTTGGTCTCACCTGTTAACATCTTAATAGTCTACATTTACATGAGAGCAATCTCTGCTCATACTGCTGGAATTTAAACACATGTATCTTTTGTCTGTATCCGTGATGTGATAGAATGTATTCAAAGAATGAGGTCGTTGCGACATGGAATTTGCACTTTCAGAAACATTCTTGTGTAGCTGCTTTAGAACCTGACACACCTGTCTGATGTGGGTTCCTCATCCAGGCAATACATCAGTATGTTGTTCATGAATAGACAATGAGAAGGAAGGAAGCGTGTTGGTAAGGTCACACATGCAAAGGCGTTAAAGGCAACACGAGAACTGAGTAACTCAAAAGGCATAACCAAGTATTCAGAATACTCAGTGGAATTTATGTGTTACATTTGCATTTATTTCAACTCATTGCAGTTTGGCAGCACTTTCCACCATCGAGGAACCACACAAGTAACATGTCGGATGGTGGAACGATCTCCAGGCAGTATTGCCTAGGTTCCCAAAGAGGAAGACATGGGGTGCAGATCTTCATGCTGCTGTCCTGTTAGTAGGTCTGAAAGTCAGGTTTGGGAATTGCAAATTCGTAGTTAGAATTGGAGTCTCAAATTGCAATTCCCAGCAGAATACAATGCACAAAGTAGAAAAAAATATACTGAACCTCTCTCCTCTGCATTAAAGACATCTTCCTCAAACACTGCCCCTGCAATGGCCTCAGCACTGTGGGGTTCCCCTCCCACAGCTCCTGGCCAGCCAGTCCCTTCCTTGAGGCTGTCGGGACACCTGACACCAGCCTCTTCGATTTTTTTTTTATGTTGTATGCACTATTCGCAGCAGGTACTTCACTTTACAAGTTTTTTTTATTATCAATCAAATGGCACTATAGGTATTCCACTGTCTGTGCTGCTACATTATATATTGACGTTGTTACATGCATTACTGGCCTATGTATATACAACCTTTGGTCCAGCTCTCTTGTTTTGTACTATCCTGTGTTTTTGCACTTTTAAACTTGTGAATCCCTCCCTTTATATGACACACTGTGGTCCTGGGGGAATGATGTTTCGTGCCACTCTACCTGTAAATGGAGAGTATGACAATTACGCCCATTTGACTTGACTGGACTTGATTTGAACTAATGAAGAGAGACAAGTAAGGGTGTAACCTAAGAGCATTTTGGCTAATGGTGTACTGTACGTGCTGCTGTATTTTGAATCATATGGTTTGACAGCACAAGCATGCAGCCCTGTCAGTAAAGAGCTGCTGTAATTTAGGTGGTTGATGATAAGTGCTTGGACTAGCAGCTGAGGTGCATATTCAGACAAATAAGGTCTGCTGCTACGTGGTCAGCAAAGGATAGCTGGTCATCTGTCATTAATTCTTGGTTCCTGGCGGATCTTGATGGAGACAATGTTGATGATCCAAGCTGTACAGCAATGTTGTGGAGGATGGTATGGATGGCAGGGATATCTGTGTATCATTAACATAGTACAGGTAGAAGAAGGCATGTCTAAGACTGGTCTAAGAGAGGTTATCTAAGGAGATAAGAGAAGGGGGCCAAGGACTAAGCCTTGGGGGATATATATATATATATATATATATATATATATATATATACACACACAAACACACACACACACACACACACACACACACACACACAAATATAATCATGCATACACCCAAATGATGGCTATTGAATTGTTTGAGAACAAACGTGTAATTACGTGCATTGTACATCAAATGAGTTATTGTCTGCTCGTATTTCCATATTTCCACGAACATTTATTAAACATTGCATATTTCTACTAAACAGTTAGGGAACTTATAGTAATGCATTTTATGATACTCAGGAGTTACAAAGTGTATGATTATTTCTGTTTCAGAAACAGAATTCCAAACTGATTAGAAAAGACCAAACCCAGGTGTAGTCAAAAGTATTCAATCAGGTGCACAAACAACCATCGGCGGGTCACTATTTGAATTGTCACATCATCACCATGTGACATATGAGGATTCAAAGCCACGCGGATGTGGATTAAAGCAGACAATCATGCCACACAGTACAGCTATGTTTAATTCAAATTTAATACCTTCATTATGTATGTGGTGACACGGCCCTCCCAGTTACTACAGAAACCTTGATTCTGGGAGTCATTAAAATGGCTCAAAAAGAGCCATTTGTTCATTAGTGGGCCTTACATGTGATGATGCACGAAAGGAATATTTTCGGAACCACCTGTTGTAAGAATAATCAAAGGCTGATGCTCAGTGTAGTGTTGCTGGTTTAAATTTCTGATGGGTATAATCTCTCTTTCTCCCACCCAAGTAGCCTCACCGCCCTCCCCAGTAGGACAAGATGACAACACGATGACATGATGTTTCCTTCTTGGCCGCACGGTGTTATAGTCCAACATCTTTTGGGGGGTTGGTTCAAGAACACCACAGCAGGAATGCTGTCAGGATAAGTGGGCACAGGCGGCTGAAGCTGTAAGGCTGCAGAGAGCCCCCCCCACCACTGGGTGTGGTCTGGTTGGCACCTCCACCGCTGGTGTATGTGTTGGTCACCACCACTGGCGGGCTGCCACTTGCAGTTGCACTGGTGTGGTTCAGGGGTGCCATCCAGTTGCTGACATTCAGAGCACAGACCTGGCAGCCAGTGGAAACAGTGTGGTTGGTATGGCTTGCATCAAAAAGTATACTCTTACAATTTTTGTACCCCAGAACGGGCTCAGTAGTAATGTAACACTATCAGTAAGTTTTCATTGAACAGGCAACAATAAAAATCTCTCAAGAATATGAGTCCCAATTTACTACTTATTAGGTAATTAATTAGTTTCTTTAGATCAGTGTAGCACCCCAAAATGACCTCTGGTCTCACCCTGGCCACCCCACTGGATTTTTTTTGGCTGGAGCCCAGTGTTCTTCGCTAAAAATCGGCCCTTGATCAATTAACATTTAAACCTAAAGATTTGCCACCTGTCCCATATTTTAAGCAATAATTTCTGGATTATCACTTTTTATTGAAAATATTGAACTATAAGCTTTTAAATGATGTGTACCGAACAAATGCACAGGACGCGCGATTTGTCCCGCATTCCATGGCGCGCCCGGGCTGAAAGGCCATTGCGGGCCGGTGGAGAAGCTACGTGTTCTTCACGCACTTTACACCTGCTCACATTGGTTCTAACAGTACAATCCATACTGAACTTCTTTGTGTTTATTTACATTTTAAAACCACTTACTACGATCTTTTTAAACGAAAGGCGTCTGTATTGGCATTCTGCTCCAAAGTTATAAAACAACTGTATTTATATCTGATATAAATAATCGCTAAAATAACTATTGCACGACTGATTAATGACAACGGCAAATCAAACATTTGCAAGACTGATACAGTAACAAAGACAGAAATCCGCACGATCACAGCATCGCATCCTGTTAGAAATCCTGGGTCGACGTATGAATGAAGAAGTTCATCTTAACATCTTAACAGCTATTCCATTAATACATGTAATAGCATTCATTTATGCAGCCACATTGGGAATGTAAACGAAATATATTTTAAAACTTAATGGTGTTTAGATAAATTCTGGTAAAATAAAACGTGATTTTAATTTTGTTAAAATTATGAAGAAACGGCACTTGAATAAAATAACGCGGAAGTGTACTTTATGAAACTATTTATTCGATAAAATGCGGGTTTAAGCATAGGGTTTATTGAAAAAGACGCCCTACCTGTTTGGATAAAGAAACGGCGACCGCCAGTACTACAAAGCAAAGAGAAGTCATTTCGATATTTTCATTAATTGTTTCTCGGTTAAATAAAGCTGGCGTCTCCTCAGTACTATTACAGCGGGAAGAGATGCGGACTGACTTTTAATACGAATAGAAATGACGCAGTGAACCCCCCTGTATGCCCCCCGCCCATGTGAAAAGATCACTGACACACTGTGCCCAGTCCTTTGTAAAATACCTCCTACACTCTAAGTCTAAGCAGCAGACTTACATTGTTAAATTTGATAAGTCGCCTTCATATGCTAATAGTATCCATATCTTTATAGTTTACATCAATAAAATTTGAGATTAACGATGCCTAGATGAATTGGCACAAGATATTATACATAACTCAATATGACACGATTAATCGTATCCAGTTCATCAGATCTAAAAAAATAGGCCTAATAATCCTCGATGTAACTGCTGAACAATGACTGAGATTAAGGATATACAGGGAGTGGACAAAATAATGGAAACACTTAATAATATATTAATGCAAAACACAAATGCAAAACATCCCTAACTGAACCATCGCACCCAACCTGACAGGTTGTTTGCTCAACGATTCCTGCGTCTCTAGAACAGGTTCCTTCGGAAGGATGGATATTCTCCTCAGCTCTTTTATAAGATACCCAACACATACTTTCATTCTTTGTGGCTGTTTTAAATATGATTTAGTTGCTTCAATTCACTTCCTCACGTTTCCGTTCATTTTGTCCACCCTCCATAAATACAAATACCAGATTTATTTTTGTGTTGTATTTTCAGTATTTAGTTGTAAAATCTTAAATCTTTAACATTCCAAGACACCCCGACATTTACAATTGGAACCGTAGCGCTGTCTTCAGCTGACTTATGCGAACAGATTTCGATGGATCCGGAAATACTGACCTCTAGTGGCGAAAATACGCATTGACTGTTTACTGTCACAATCTATAATACAAAGTTAGCAGGGAGATGGGATTGTTTTACTAACGTCCATGTGACTTGATCCGGTCACCAAAATGTGACACAGGAATGGGGACTGTGCAGACAGGATTACTCTTTTCAGCGATCACAGGAACTGGACTGTCGTAGGCTATTGCTTATTTGAACACCTGCTGTGAGCTTTACTTGGCCAAGCTTTTATTTTAGTTTTCTTTCCAGGATCAAATGGAAATATGTGTGACTAAAACCATTAGTTGAAATCGTTTAGTTTAGCACTGACAGCATGCATGCAAAAGCTGAAACGGAGTAAGCGAGAACTAGCACGAGGCCACGTGTGTTTCATTCCTTACGTCCATCCCCTGGTCTTCTTCGCTGGCGTTGATTTATTAGCATCATGTCGACATCATTTTTCTTTGTTAGAGATGCCCGTATGTTTAAGTATGAATTGAACATGAATTTTGGTCTGAACATTACATCAGACTTGGTAACTACTGCCCCCTGCAGGATCCCTGGTAATGGAACAAGAAACACCTTCCATTCTTCCAATCTTACTTTCCGTTCATCTGAAATGCATCAGAAGCCGCTTTGGACAGAACACGGACAAGTTTAGTTCCAGGTAAAACAGAAACATACCTCTTGTTAGTTTTTATTGAAATTAAATGTTTTACTGTAATTAAAATAAAGATCACAATTTAAAGAAGTCTCAAAAAACAAAACAAATACACGTGTACTGTCGAGTTTAATTCTTTTTTATCTGGTCGGGTCCCATATTTACAGAATACAGAGTCCGTAAAAATGCGAACAATATATTAACAATCGCCTCTATTTTTTTGTTTTTGCAATAAACACAAATATCGGTAAACAATGAATAATTGTTTGGAAGCAGTTTGTGTGGGGTAGGAAAAAAAAAGGGCAGAACACCGGCCTTCATTAGACTGACCAGTCTGAAATTTCCCGGGTTTCTCTATGGTCAGTTCACTCCTGTAAGACAGTATATCAACAATTTTATATTACTCCAACACAATGATGGGCATTCTTTTGTGTCTGTAAGAAAGGCTAAGGAAAGAAATAGAATTTTAACTTTTCACTATGGTGAATAAAGAAAACCTATAGGCTACCTTTAAATGATTCCAGCTGCCATATTTACATGGTTCCCCCATAGAAATATTTTTATTATGAAAGCTTTACTATATCCTGGATGTTCTCTTTAGCAACATCTGTGTTGCGACAGGGCATGACGCAGGGAAAGATGATCCACACTGTGGCTCACAAACAAAGGGGTTTATTTAAAAAAAAAAAAAAAAAAAAAAAAAACAAGAGACAAAAAGAGACCACGAGTAGTAAGAAACAAACCAGACAAATTACAATAAGTAAGGCAGGGAGCAACACAGGAATAACCACAGCAACCACAGGGAACAACCCTAGCAAAGAAAGGGAACAACCATAGCAAGAAACACCTACAGTAACAACCACAATGGCTGACTTAGGAAACAAGGCAAGGACAGGCATATATATACATGGATAATGAGGCGAACAAAGGGCAGGTGTGGGCTGTTACAAACAGAAGCCTAAGGGCAATGGGGTGTGGGTGAAGTTAACTGACAGATACAGGAAAGTTCAAACACCAATGGACAGTAAAAGAAGAGAAACTAAACGTACTATATGAGGAGGCAAAACAAAGAATTGTACAGAAATACACAAAATAATAACTAACATGTAATGTAGGAATTAACAAGTTAATTATAATGGGGTTCAGGCTGACCAGCCTCAAACCCACAGCAATAAATGGGGGGGTGCATGCAGAACCAGCCACTTAGCACATCAAACCACAAGACAACCACGGAAACAGAATGCACACAGAAAGGGATGACCAGCGCCCCCAGCTGGCCACACAGGGAACCTGACCAACTGAAGGGGGCAGGACAGGGGCTGATCCTGACCTTCTTCAAGGTACTTCAGAAGTAGGCCTGAAGCTTGTCCTGAGTCTGAACGCTTTGCCTGCCCATGCATGCCAGAAATGTAAAATACCAATTGGAGCAAAGTCTCAAGTTTCGGTAATAAGTACAGCTATCGGTCCGTGGCCTTGGGGGAAGGAGATAGGGGGGTGAACTAAAGTTTCTCTCATTTCTGTTTGTAACTGCTAGAATTTCAGAGGATACAAGAGCAAAATGACCATCATGCTATATGCCACATTTTAGCCCTTCAAAACATGATTTTGTGCCTGGTGTTTATCCTTTTGAATTAATGTTTTATTTCCTAAGCAAAACTGACCAATATTGCAAAAAGATTCTGTGATCTATGAGCCTCCATCATGTCTATTACTCAATAAAGACTGATATGGAAGTACAGGCCATTCCATCCATCTATCCATCCATCCATTTCCCAAACTTCTTATCCTTCCGGGTCGCGGGGGGCCCGGAGCCTATCCTGGAAGCTATGGACACGAGGTGGGGAACAACCCAGGATGGGGGGGCAGCCCATCGCAGGGCACACTCACACACCATCCACTCCCACATGCACACCAATTAGCCTCAGCATGTCTTTGGACTGTGGGGGGGGAAACAGAGTGAGTCTCATTTCCTTTCATTATAGGTACTACATAACAAATATAAATACAATAAAAACATTCAAGAAATCAGATTTCTCTGCAGTAATAACACCGTAAAGTTATCTGTCATTGCGGACATTTTCTCAGTTTTGTGGAATAATTTTGACAATGCTGACTGAGTGTATTGAAATTACAGAAAATATATCAAATGGGAGCAGTATGGTTGCTCAGTGGTTAGCACTGTTGTCTCAAACCTCCAGGGTTGGGGGTGTAATTCTAGCCTTCAATGTGCGTGTGGAATTCGTGGGTTTCATTAGAAACGACCAGGTAACTGGAAGATAATTTTGGATGGGTTGCTGTATTGTATTACATAACCGGAGGGCAACGTAAGATAATAGTGGCCACCAGGTGGCGCTCATCAAACAGACTTTTAAAACAAGTAAAATAAATTCCGTTTTCATGTGAGAATGTGTTAACTGAGTGTCAGTCACGTAACTCATTACAGATTACGGTTATTGTAATGCTTCTCTCTGTTCACCTCACTATAGGTCACTGAATAATGGCCACATCAGCTTTCTTATTGCAATTTTCTGTATATGTGTTAGCATTTTGATATTATTGAGATCCTAAGTAATATAAATTGCTTAGAAACTTGTTCTAATCTTTCTAAACCTATTAAATTCATGTAGCCTACCTTTATATACACGAGACGGAGCGGTTCAAAGGTCGTGCGGCAAGTTTCTAAATGTCGGCCCCTCCAGACCGGCGATGAGATAAGGCCAGAGGAATTGGCATGTGACTGGGCTTTGTGAGTAGGGGGGCTTCTGCAGTTCAGAGGCTCTCTAGTGTGGGATCCGGTATCAGTCTTTACGGACACGGACCTAAACTACACATCAAAAACAAATTCTGCGCAAAGATCGGCAATCAGACTGCTGTGCGCTTGACCGCAGGTGTGAGCTGGGATTACTGTGGGAGAAACTGCCTGCGCCTCACCTTCCCATTCTTATGAAGACTGATGTTGAAGGCGGCGTAACAACATAGCCTGCGTTTTTTTTTTAAATAGCCCAGCTGATTGACTGTAACTACAGAAATTGCAGAGCTTTAACAATAGAGGAGCCGGTGGGAAAAAACATAGGTTTGTTTGGGGATCTTAACAAAAGTTTGAAAAGGGCAGTATCTCCACGCCGTTTCCCTTTTTTGTACCCGGAGTGGGAGGCGACCGCAGGAACAGCGGGGGAGCAGCGCCTTCTAACGCAGCCGTCCAGGTCTTCCCTTCTGAAGAAGCTCATCATCTCCGCAGGAAAATGTCGTGCGGAGCTGAGCAGAGGCTGGAGCGGCTGGCACTGATGATCGGAAACCCGAAGTCCACCGTGAACCTGGAGAGCTTACTGGTATGTGCCGCGATTCAAAGCCCAGGCGCCTTTTAAAACACAGGTATCGCGTAGCGGAAGAACCACTGACACCTTTGCAAGATTAAGATTGCATGGCAGCTTTATAAGTGAAATACCTTTTATATTTGCACTAATTCTGGCAATGTGGTGGTTGAGTATCTATGGGGTATGGGGGGATGCCATTTCTTAACACGCAGCGGAAGTGTTTTGTGAGGGTTTTTTCCCCAACGAGTGATATTTCGGGGAAGACGACAGAAAACTGAAATGAAGGGTGAACTGCTCATTTTTACTTATTGATTTTCTTAACTTCTTCTTTCTTTTTAACTGCACATAACCGTGGTGGGAAAAGGCTGTCCATCCGGCAGGGGTATAGACAGGATTTCATTTCATGCGCTTTTCAGGTCATTGAACGCCTTCGATCAGGCATGGACTAAGTGGATAAGTGGAGATACACGTAATATTTATCATGCAAAACCATTTTTTTCTTTTTTACTGTGAGAGTGTGAAAGGGCTTTCAGTGGGTCAGGCTCAGACTTATTCCTGAATATGTGTTTATTAGTTTGTGATAAATATTCACCAGAAAGGAGATAGAGGTTTGCTTCAGTGGGAAGTGAGATGGATATGGACCAGCTGAGATGATGGCTACACTCTTATACATTAAGTTGCTTCACCCTGAACTGTACCCCACCCCCCCCACCCCCCATTACTGAAAAGTCACGACCTTCTTCTTGCTGGGTCAAACTCCAGTGTAACTCCCACATTAAAGATGCAGTCTGTTTTAGCATCAGTAACAGTGCCTTATTAGCCGGCCAGTCTGCAGTGCCTTTGCAGCGCTGTGAGTTTTATATTCTTGGCGGTTAATCTCACAGGGTTACCGTAGAAGCCTCTCGCACGGGTTCTAGAGGGGCTGACACTCTGTGTGTTTCTGTCCATGACTGCATGGCTCAGGTGCCTACAGTGTTGCTCATCTAACCATGGGCGCTGACCTCATACCCATGTGGTGCCCTATCCAGGCCTGTCACAAACCAATTAGCTTATCTTAACTGTTATCTTTATTAGTTGTGTTAAACTAGATATGCATGTAGAGGTATATCCATAATTTAAGCATGCAGATTAGTTTATTTGGTTAACTGGGCTTATGGCCCACATCTATTATTAAACTTCACAGCCGGAACGGCTTTTACTGAACAATGACTTGACATGTTTCAGGCGTAGGTTAGCTGTGCTGTTTTTCTCCTCTTTCCATAATAAACTTCCCCCCATTCATTGTCCTGTCTGATAGTATCTCAAACCAGCTCTCTTCCTTCTATACTGGCCCTTTTTAGAAAGAGTTTTGAAGTGAATTCAGTGTAAATTTGAGAAACGATCTGGCCCCAGCTGCTATGGAGGAAGTTTAAAGGCTGTGAGATAAACAAATTGACTCCGCCATTTGTTGGATACTGGGTGCTGTGTATGTTCAAGGTAACGGAAGCCAGTTCCCTTAACGATTTGCATTCCTCCGAGCACCAATGTACTATGCCTGACATTTCTCTACAAAACGTTTTTTTTTGTGTGTGTGTGTGTGTGTGTGTGTGTGTGTGTGTGTGTGTGTTTTTTTTGTTTGTTTTAGAAATGACATAATAATCATAGGAATAATCCTTGATCTTTATTTGTACGATTTTTTGTTAAGTTGTTTAGTATCTTGTCATCAATACGGTATATGGCAACATATGCAAATGAAAAGGTTACACTAGGAAATAAGTATAATGGAACTTTTGATAGATTTGGTGGGTTGGACATTTGCAGATAAACCTGTATGAATGCTGGCTACACATGCTGGACCTGCATGGGTCAGGTTAGCGGGTATTTTACATGTATATCTATATTAATAAAACGCCAAAACAAAATCAGGCTGCCTGAAAAAAAGAAAGTCTGCTTAAGAGTAAATTCCACAATGCGTGAAGTTCTGCCGAGTGGGTGCATGTCGACTGCCTTTAGGGTGTGTACATACAAGGCATTTGTTTGTGCTTAAGGCACTTATCTCTGCAGCTGTTCGACTGTCATGGTAATTTGCAGAAAAACAGGTTCAAGAAAAAGTCCAGAAGTAATGAAGCCAGGACCTCTCTTCTGTCTCCGTTTAGTTTTTTAAATCTTAAATCATCTGAGGGGGCAGATGCCGCCCAATGTGCTTAACTAACACATAAACCTGTTTGTTTGTTCCCACTGGCGGTGTTTGTGTCTGCGGCCTATTTTTCTGCCGAGTCAGAATGTATTTGCAGATATGAATACATGGTGCTGGACGTGAGTTGAGGTGATGACGTTGCTCATGCACCCCCCCAAGCCCCCTTCCCCCCAGCATTGTGCTCAACTCATCACTATTTTAATCCTTCTTAGATATACAGCCTGTCCCCAGGTTACCATGGGGTTACGTTCCGATAGGTTTATCTTAAGCTGAAAATATCGTAAGTCGAAAATGCAATTTGATACAGCACACCTAACCTAACAAACATCACAGCCTAGCCTACCTTAAATATGCTTGGAACACTTACATTAGCCTAAAGTTGGGCAGAATTATTAACACAAAGCCTATTTTATAATAATTACATGAGATATCCAACATTTTTATTGAATAATGTACTGAAAGTGAAAAACATTTACCCATCATAAAAGTAGAAATATCGTAATGGACCTTGGTAACAAAGTCCTGTGCCGACTACTCGCTGGTTTAGATGCGTGTCCCTGATCAAACAGACCTGTACGTAACGCGATTGCTCACACGCATGCTTAGGTAGAGAGCTCACGTCCTCTTTTGATTCATTTTTTTAGACTCGAAATGAAACGCTGACTCATGGAGCGCTAGGATGCCAGTAGATATAGGCAAACAGCTGCTAGACTATTTTTTTCATGCCTGCCTATTTATAAGGGCAGAGTGGCTCCCTCGAGACAAATCCTAAGGCTTAATGGTTCATTCATGGCTACCTTTCTGGCACTATACTATTATTACAATACTTTTTATCCATAGAAAATTCTTTTATTCAAAGTGATGTACATTTTTGAGAATGCAGGGTCAACCAGCTTCTGGAGTAATCGCCTAATTTTAAGAGCCGTCCTCAGGGTGTAATCGTGAAATTGCTCTAACCTGCTGAGCCACACGCTCTCAACTTCTCAGCTGTTCCCTTATTGGGAGGCTGGGTTCCGCTCTGACCTGGCTGACCTTTGTCTTTTTGGCTTAACGTCCAGTCACTGTCCTGTAATAACTTGGGTGAAGGCTGAGGTTCTCTCAGGTTTATCTTTGGTCTGTGGTTTGCGAAAAGCGATTAATGCCTGAACAGTTAATGAGAGATTCGCTTTCTAGTAGTGGTGCGCAAATGTGTAAATTTTGGCCAGTAGTGGTAATATATATTTTTGTTTATTATTATCAATAATGATAACCGGATATCCTCTGAGCTCC
>JAODJW010000039.1:17850272-17866923 GCA_026777045.1 Hyperopisus bebe | reverse complement strand
TCTAGGTCAAACTGGTTTGTTCGACTTTCAAGAAATTCGAGTTCTAGTGAGTTCGAGAACCGAGGTACCACTGTATTGCTTTAATAGCAACATTGAAAACTTCTGATTTGCAGTTGTGCATAGTTGACTGATATCCCAATAGCACTTTGAACTGCAGGAAATGTGGGTGATGGGGCCTTTGAGTTTTAACTGAATACTGTACTGTGGTCGAGGTCCTGTGCTGGGAAAGAATAAAGAAAGCAGGGTACCCTCCTGATAGCGGTAAAAAAATTAACTCAAGACTTTCAGTAATCCCCTAAAATGTGCATTTGTACTGTTAATAGAACAATGCACACATGAGTATGGTTATCCTCTTAATTTAACTGCTTAAATTACACTATTTAAATTATAAATTACAAATCTGAGTTATTTTTATAAGCAGACACAGGGCCTCCATATAAGTGTAGATTATAAAGGGGATGGTGTTTAGAACCTCAGCAAAATGAATTCACAACCTTTGAGCTCTGGGGTCTGAAGTCACATGACATCTGTCCTATTACTCATAAATCTCATATCGCTGAGGGAAATTTCACTGCTCAAAGCTTGATCTTCTACTGCTGGGGGAAACTACATTGTGATTTCTATTTCAGTCTCATATTAGTTTATATTTTGTCTGGTGTTATGGTGGGACATGATGGAAGGGATGATCCACAGTGAATATTGGTGATAACAATGGTGTTTTACTGGGAATGGACTAACCAACAAGAACAAAAGGGGGCACAAAGGGTCAAAACAAAGGCAGGAGATAAAACGAGAACTAAACAGAAGCAGGCAAGAACTAACCACAAATCATGCTCAGGAAACACAAGCAAGAAATACAATTACTGAGGAACAAGACTAGGGTTGGCACATACACTCACCTAAAGGATTATTAGGAACACCATACTAATTGCATTGAAGCAACTGCCATGTGATTGGTTGAAGCCAAGTGGGACAGAAAACCTATTGGATAGTAGCTCTGCAGGACCGGAGTTGGAGACCCCTGCACTAAGGACTCAAACGCCATTCCAAACACTATTTAAATTGGGTTCATAGAACGCTCCTTAATTTCTCTTCCATAGATCAAAATGAGACGTAAAAGTCGAGAAAATCTCAAAACTATTTTACAGCTTGATGACATCTCTTTTAACTGGTGAAAAAAATGAGAGACCGGAGAAATAAGCGATAGTCTGGTTTCACGCAGATCTGTTATCTTGGAGAAGTAAATGAAACAGTTTTGAGATCTTTTCAGATTTTATTTTCGTCTGCGGTTACACAGACGTAATAGCGGACATTAACTATTTAGACACTAGATGGCAGCAAATAAACGACCTAATAGTACGTCTTTAATTCAACTGCCAAAAAAATACAATCTTTCAATATGGACAAAAGATGATCGACTTTGAGGCGAAGTGAGTTGGTAGCTGTTTTCCTTTAGCCATTATGTCGCTCAATCACGAATCTTTATTTTCTTCATTTGGAGAAATAATTCAATGTAAATAGTTAAATATTCACCATTATGTAGTATTTTCCCCTCTATTGTGTCCTATAGTTCGTTTTGGATTTCGACGGCATTTGTGGGTGTGATGTAAAAAGCAGCCTCTTATTCCATTCCAGCAGAGCTGGCTTTAGCAGATCTCCAGTGGACTCGCATTATAATTCTCGGCTTACGATAGATTTTTCCTTGTTTTTCCAATTACATCTACAACGTTCCAACTGGACGTTCCTGACATTTTTACATTAATTCCAAAGACCACTTTGCACACGTATGTTAGTCTGCAATGTCTGTATTAATATATTTTTTGATTGCGTGTTGATTGGTCAGTCTCCTGTAACCATACTTGTGTCATTAATGTTAATGTGAAACAGCTTGAAAAGTCTTTCAATCAAGGAAACAGACCAGTCAAAGCACAAGAATAATTAAACCAATTAGCCAAGTACAGGAGCCTTTCAGTTTTAAATTAGTTTGTAAAACCTGAAGTGACTCAAAGTGGATTGGATTATCTGGTCACCCTTATTACTATGTGTAAACAGATTGTCTTTTTAAGGTTGTTCGGGACTCTGCTAACCATGGGGGTGTTCCACAAAGCAGGATTTCTTAGTTAGCCAGATAAGTTGTTGCATTTAAGGTAGTCTGAGCTAAATGTAATTGAACAAAGAAAGTTCTTCGTACAGCAAAAAAAAAAAAAAAAAATCCGCCTGTTTGTCTTCAACTGCTATGGCCAACAGTTTGCATTAATGAGTGCAGAAGTGGGTGGTGTTCTGGCTTTCCAAAGATTGTAGTGTATCATGAGGGGTGGGGAAGTAGGTGGTATGCTTGACCTCCAAGGTTCATAGTGCTTTTTAATGGGTGTAGAAAGAGTTCCCAGATAGTACACATATGTTGAAATGACATTGATTCCATATCAAACAAAAAGGTTGAAACAACATTGATCTTCAATCTCTCACTTTATATCAACATCGAATCGAGGTGTTGCCACCATCATTTTTCAATATTGAAAATCTGACCAAAAATCAATTCAGGTTCAACGTTGATAATTTAACACTGACCATAATTCAATGCATTTAACTATAATTCAACGTTGACACAATATCATGGTGCCATCTGGGTTGGTATCCCGCTGGCCCGAAATAGTTGTCCGGTGTTCTCCCAAATGGAGGAAACCCATGATCTTTAGCTGCTAGCATAGGAACCTATTATCTGGAAAATATAGTCTCAACCAATATGATGAGATTTGGTGCGTGCTAACAGGGTCACAGTAGAATTCTGTGACATGGAAGCTTCCCCTGTGCACAGAATACCAATGAATTCAAGGAAGCTGGATTTCATCATGCTGTAGCACATAATAATATGTGTGTATTATTTCAACCCATCTGTTTCAAATATAGAAATCTGACACTGGTTTAATACTGTTGAACTGGAGTTTACATAATTTAATTAAGCTCCCAAGTTAATTCAGCAAAAATTCCATCCAGAAAGAGTATTACTTTCCTCCTGTTGATGAATGGCTAAGGGGCTGTCAGGCCTGCAGCGTAGGTCCTAACATGGGATAGTCGGGCTGAAATGATTCCCCTGTAAGAATGGTGAACATGCTGCTCGATTAGCCAAAAGCTTTAGCTATATAATGTGATGCTAAGGACAGACCATTCCAGCTGCTGCTAAGGTCTACTCCCAAATAAATGTAGGTATTTGGTTTTCTTACTCTAGATTTCAGCTGTTTAGAGTCATTGTTCAGCTTACTTTCATTGCTGTCGCCTTTCTTGACACATCCTCAGACACCACGCAAAGAAATTCTACAGTTAGTTGTTAAAAGTTACGGATGTGGGCTGCTCATTCATTATTCCTTGGCCTGTCAGTTCATAGGAGTGATGACAAAAGAGACTGATAGTCTTTTCAAAGCAATGCTAGTTTTTGACTTGTTGGATTTGACCGGTCCCCCTGAAACAACCCTGAATTTTGCCTGCTTGCATTTTTTGTGACACTCCCTAACCCTGAATGACTAGCCAAACCCCTAGAGCAGTGTTTCCCAATCTGGTCCTCTGGGACCCACAGACAGTCCTTATCTTCATTCCCTCCAAACTCCCGAGGGAGCAAAAATGTAGACTCTCTGGCAGGGAGCTTGGAGGGAGCAAAAACATGGACTGATTGTGGGTCCCCATGGACTGGATTGGGTAACACTGCCTTAGAGTGAACTCCTCATGGTCCAGACACTCATAAAAATGCTGTGTGTTCTTTCAGCAAGAGACTGAGACAGCCTCACTGCTCCATGAGCTGCCATTAAGTTTGCCATTAAACACCAGCATAAGGGACAACACTTCTGGAAGTCTGTGCTCTGGCCAGATGAGTCAAAGGTGGAATTGTTCCGGCACAAATCAAGATAACGTGTTTGACAAAGGGGACCTCATGCTAACTTTGAAGAAGGGTGGCGGGTGTGTCCTGATTTGAGTAGCTCTGCTGTTTCAGGGTCTGGCCAACTTAGCATGATAGTGCCTACAATGAATTCAACATCATACCGGAGAGTGTGGTGCCATCTGTCAAAAAGTTGAAGCTGAACCATAAGTGGGTCTTCTGAAATAATAATGACTCCAAACATGCAGACGAATCTACGAAGGAATTAGTCAAATCAGCAATATGGAGGGTTATAGAATGACCAAGTCAGATTAATCCAATTGAAATTGTGGGGGACTTGAGCAGGACCGGACATCCTGAAGTTCCCCGGAGGGGGGGAATTGTTTCTCCAGGTCAATGTAAAAAGCAGGTATGAGAAATGATTTCAAGAAGTTTTTCCTGCTAAAGGAGGCAATACCTACTACTAAGTATGAACTTGCTTTTTCCTCACACAACAAATTTCTGTCTTTGTTTTTTTGTTTGTTTTGTTTGTTTTTGTGAAAAAAGAGATTTTCAAGTCAACCTGTCATAGTTAGATTACAACACCCCTATTAATCAAAACTGTTCAAATGAAGGTTAAATATTTGTACAAATATTTTGAGTGACCTTGCGAAGGAGTGCTTATTTTAGACACTTGACATAGTGATATCAATTAGTTAGATAAAAGCCAGACTGTTTAAACACCATTCCACACAAGCCAGCTTCAGATTCAGGCCTATGTAGCAGAATAGAATGGCCAACTGTGTCAAGCGGCACTAAGATCAAGGGGCATGAGCCCAGCTGCATTGCCAGCTTTAGCTGCCATTGTTACATCATTTATGACTCAGTGTCAGTGCTGGGCTGAGCAGTGTAGCCACCTCTAGTGTAGCTGCCTCAGGAGTTCTAACTCCATGGACAATAGATCAATCCAGTTTTAGTCCAGCTAAACATCAAGTGAGTACCTACTTGTGAAAAGTGACTGGGTTCATTTATAGGTCATCAGATGAAATCATGTGCAAAAATACCCTGTGACAGTATTTAATAGATTTAATAAATAATCAAAAGGGACTTTCAGCTATAATTGAACAGCAAGCTGCCAACGTGTCTGCAATTTCCAGTGAAAGATACAATATGTCATAGGATTACACACCATTTTCATTACTGCTTTATGAAGCTTCTAGCCAGGCTCTTACTTAATTAGTCTTGATTGAGCTTTTGGTTGAATTAATCAGACAATTCAATAATGCATCTATTGTAGGGGTCGGGGACTTGAAACCTTGGTTTGTGTAATACTTCTTTTGTTAGTATGCACAGAAACGAATTGTTTTCCAACGTGTCATATGACAGCGGGGGAACGGCATGCTCTGCTCTGGATCTACATGCTGCTTGTCTCTGACTCTGCACATGGCTGCAAAAGATAATGATGCAGTAAACAAAGTGTCATCCAAAGTGTCCCACACAGATCTCATGTTACTGCACTTCTCCAGACTGTGTCCTTTTAATAACAAAATCTTAAATATGATAATTGTAGCTGCTTCCAATAATCATCAGACGTAGCTTATTTGCAGTGCGGTCTGGCTGCAGACATGTCCTGTCACTGCTCTGAAGCACAGTCTTTTGTTAAGCACAGAAAGGGGAGAACTCTGTCTGCGTGACCGAGTTTTTAATCAGTGGGTGGCTGTGTGTGTGTCTCCGTGTCTCTGGGTTTCAGTTTGTTCTTAGCCTGCAATGTGACAATTTTCTTCCCTCCATAAGAATAAAGTCCAGATCAGCTGAGTTGTCATTTTTGCATTTTTGCTGGAAACAATTAAATGGAAAACAGCACTATGCAGAGACACAGAAGACATCACTTAATTCTACATATTATATAAACTTTCTGTCATTCTATACATTTTTTTTACAGCAAATATCTATTATTATTCCTACACTTGAGTGTTATTGCTGCTCATATACTGAGAGTGTTACCAGTATCTTTCTGTTGGAAGATAACACACACACACACACCGCCTCACTGAATATGTGGCTTCATCGTCTCACCACTGTAAGCAGATACACTGCAGCTCGCCACATAAAGGTCCAGGCTTGGGACGGCATGAAAAGGCCCAGCGAGAGAGTGACACCCTGTATCATGTGGGATCGTTCTTCGGTCCTGGGCTGGAACTGGTGGGCTTTTTAGCCTGGCCACAATTACGAGTGTCATTTGCTTCCTGACACTAAAGGACACGTTTGCTAAATAGAGGGACATTAGCATCTCAGAGGCTGTTATTTGGAAGGAGGCTGTTGGACTGAGTTGGTCCTCAGCAGGATTATGCTGAAGGAGAGGCTGCTTTTGCTTGTTTACTGGAAAAAGAGACATGGATATAACAGAGCTCTTTAAAAAACGGTGCTGCACGTAGCATCTTTATTCAGGCCTTGTGTCAAAGCAGGGGAAGCGCCTCAGCCTAGACTGAACTCGTAACTGATGTCCATGTTGGGCTTGGGGGAAATTCCCATGGAAACACATGGTGTGCGGCTCTGGGGCTCGAGTTCCTGAGTTTCTCCTTTTTCATGGACGACGGTATCAGGTTCTGTGAGTCAGAGAGGTGTTTTTGTTAGACCAGGTGCGCGGAATCATGTCATTGTTAAGCTTTGTTTGCCAAACATCCAGAAGGACTCTCCCAAACCCCTTATGCCCAGGTCACGTAATCATTATGTTGTCAGCCTGCATTTCTTCAGTCTTCCTCAAGGTGTCCCTGTAGGCAACCATGTTGATCTATTGTCTGATAATGGTCACAGGAACATCACAACTGATGCAATTAGTAACTATAAAGGTATAAAGGTAGCAGTGGTCTTTACCACCGCTCAGACCACACATCTGCAAGGGGAACCTGTGGTTATGGGTCCACTCACAGTCACTACACTAGAGGGGTCTTTTATATTCACATTTAATTAGACTACAGTTAGTCAGGTGACTGTTGATAAACAGTGACAAAGATGCATACTGGGGCCTGTTTCACAAAGCAGGATTTCTTGCTTAGCCAGATAACTTGCCAGATTTAAAGTAGTCTGGGCTAAACAGACTGATTTTCATCAACTTACAATTAGCCCAGACTACCTTAAATTGGCAAGTTATCTGGCTAAGCAAGGAAACCTGCTTTGTGAAACAGGCCCCTGATGTTTTAATGAAAACCCAATGATTAACTAAGCTATAGTTGCCTAGTGCACTAGGTACTATTAGAGGTTTGTAACCTGAAGGTTGGTAGCCCTAAGAAACGTTCCATCCAACTCCCCAGGTGATGGCAGGTGTGAAAGAGTACAACTGAAAATCCAAGTGCATGTGATCTGCTCGGTGGATCCTCAGTAGTGTTGATGATTTGATTGCATTGTTTGCGTCTTTCTTTGATACAATGACAATTACTGTGATCCCCCGACTATCATGGAAGTTATGTTCCAAACCCATCAGCCATAGGCGAAAATCCACGATATAGAAAGACCATATAAATAAACATATGTCTATAGTTTAAGCCTTAAAATACCCCTCCCACATGCTTTAAACACATGTAAACTTATTAAAACACACTTTGTAAATACATATGATATGTGGATGTCAGGCTAAGGATATGAGTAACATAATAATAATAATAATATGTAATGAATATGCATATATATACACACATCGCACAGAACTGTCATGCGTCAGGGGAAAATTTGCGATATAGTGGGGGCGCGATAGCCAAACCGCGATATGGCGGGGGATCACTGTATTTTATGGTACCAGAAGAAGGCTGTGATGGCTTGGTGCCCAGTCCTGGGTTGTTCCCTGCCTTGCAGCCATAGCTTCTAGGATAGGCTCCCGATCCCCGCGACCCTGCATGGATGCTGCTTGGAAAATGGATGAATGGATATTAGAAGAAGCATCACATTGACCGCTTGAACCCTGCATGGAAAATGGATGGATGGATATTAGAAGAAGCATCACATTGACCGCTTGAACCCTGCATGGAAAATGGATGGATAAATATTAGAAGAAGCATCACATTGACCGCAAGCTTCAGCATTGCCAACCTAAGTAGGAACAACCGACATGTAGACAAAACATTCCTGTCACAAAGGGGATCGAGCTTGGAGAGAAAATGGAGGAATTTCTGAGAGCATTTTGCTTCTTTTTCCACTTTAGGACTGATTAAAGACGAAATTTTGAGTAGAATTCAATAGAATGTCAAAGTTGTTAGAGTCACTGATGTTCCTCCCTTTGTTGCTTGATACAAACTGGGGAATTCCCTTAAATCCAACTATCCATTTTCTCCCCAGACGATTATCCCATTTATGTCATCTTTTTGCCCAGAGGAGGGAAATCTTTATGAGTAAAGGAGTGTGATTGCTGGCCATTACTCACGCCGCTGATCAGATTGTTACCATTCAGTGTGACTGACGAGGTCTGCGCAATGGAGCTGCATCTGATTGGCACTTTTCCTATTAATGAACTAGCACGGTCCAGATTGAGGTCGATGCCCTGCCTGTATATGGAGCAGACCCAGATTACCGATGAATGTGAAAACAAGCTGGGAGTTGCTCTTTTTCCTGATAAATAGTCTGTATTGCAGAGCCATTCCTGGCATCTTATTGCAAAGCCCCTGTGTGACATTTCTTTGTGTGACCTTTGTGTGCATGTGATCTGTTTGTCAGCGTGTGTGACCTTTGTACTTTCTACAACTTCGTCTGACTCTTGATATATTTCTTTCCTTCAGACTTTTTCACTCTCTGATTTTCTTTACCTCCCACTGCTTCTCTGTCTTTTTCCTCCAAACTCTGTCTCTGCTCTTATTTTTACCCCTCTCTGCTCTCCTACATGGGGGAATCACCCTGATCTGAATTTTATTCACTCATATTCGTAGACTAGTTATAGGCAGAAATAAAACTCCAGGGGTCTGAATCTACCCCTCCCCCTGGTTATGTGTGAATTGTTTTTGGGGTTTGATTGTTGCGTAATGCTGATGCATGCTTCTCCTTTTCAGCTTCTGTTTTTCCATTGCTGTATGCAATTTAAAAGCTTGTGGAAACATGAACTTGTGTGAGCTCTGGGTTCCACATGGTAAGGCCATTACTCCAGCACCCCCACCCTGGAGACACAGCGCACTGTCCAAGCTGAAACGTAACAAATAGGTAAACAAGTGTGGAATGAAGATCACAGACAGGCTTCAGTGAGCTCTCTGGGTGTGTTTATTGTTGGGGGGGGGTGGATTTGTATGCGACTGGTCCTCGTCATGACTGCGGGGCTGCAGATATTTCAAGCTGTAGTGTGGAACTGAGATTGACAGTGATTGGACCCTACACAAGCATACATACAGTCGGCCCTCTTTATCTGCAGGTTCTGTTTTCACGGATTCAACCAATTGTTGATTGAAAATATTCAAATATTCAACCGTGGATTGAAAGATCTGTGTCATTAATCTCTAATGATATGACAACTACTTACATAGCATTCACATTGCATTAGGTATTATAAGTAATCTAGAGATTATTTAAAGTATATGGGAGGACGTGCTTAGGTTATATGCTAATACTATTTTATACATGAAGTTTTGGTATCTGCGTGAGGTCTTGGCATCGGTCAGAGGGACGTCTACATATTTAAATATGATTATTGGATTCAAATTAGTTTTATAATTTTCTTTTTTGCATCACCTGAATGTCTTGTGATGGACTGGAATCAGTTCTATGTGCCCGGTGCTGCCTGGAACCCAAGTGGTTTGGTGGTTTGATGGATGGATGGATGGATGGATGGAGGGACGGACAGACATTTCCTTTATAGAGTATTTAGGTTTGGGTGTGCTTATCCCACTAAGGTGAGCTCATGGATGGTCAGAGGGTGAGATTGTACACGAGTCCTCACTTTCCACAAAATGTCAATGTGCTTTAATTAAATTGGATGAAAGGCTCTCGCTGCTGATGAAATGAATCACTCAGTAGACTGTGTGGGTTCTAGTTTCATGGGACCAGTGGGTTAAACATTTCCTCCACTAGCAGAATGCATGACTTCACTGCAAGCTGGAGGGTCTCATTGAGCTGGAAAATCTGTGAGGCAACTGTGTCTTTCTCGGGAGTGATTCTAGGATTGTTAAGGTGGGGGACCATAATTCATACAGTGGGGCCATTCTTAGCATCAGCTAAATATGCTTTGAATCGGCGAGTGAAGGCATTCGTGGTGGGTGGCTCAGTGGGTTTGGAGGCTGTGTTTGTGATTGGAAGGTCCTTGATTCAGATCCCCGTGTCGGCAGAGCGGTTTCACTATCTGGCCCTTGGGCGTGGCTCTTAACTTCAGTTGCTCCAGGCACTGTCTCACCCTGCTTTCTCAAACAATGCATGGTGTTCTGGATAAAAACGCCTGCTAAATAAATAAAACTTAATATGCAGTGTTTTGTGATGATAAGATAAAGTAACACAAACAGCTTATGCAACATAATTCTTCATCATGGACGTTTTACCAGTGAATGATGCTGCATGGGATATTCCCAGTGAGGCTGCGATTTGCCCCCAGGACATCCCTGCTGTACTGATACAGGAAGGTTTCCCCCAGGACATCCCTGCTGTACTGATACAGGAAGGTTTCCCCCAGGACATCCCTGCTGTACTGATAAAGGAAGGTTTCCCCCAGGACATCCCTGCTGTACTGATACAGGAAGGTTTGGATAAAACCCTCTCCATAAGACCCCAGGGCCTTAACGGAATCCATTATATACACAGACAGGTTGATGGGATTTATTGTGAATCTTCTGTTTCTGCCATGAGGGGCCTGACCCTTCTACAGATCATCCTGCTGGTCCTTTGCCAGGCTCTGCTGTGCAGCTGGGATCCCAGGCTGCAGAACCACATCTCTGGGCTTCCCGCCTCCCAAGCATGTGCTTCCAGTTACAGTTTTATTGTGAGTCAGGGAGGCTGGTTCAGCCAATAGCAATGAGACAATAAGTTATCCAAGCCAGGCTGAATAATTAGCTTTTTCTGGCCATCCGGCCACCTGGATGAACCTGACATCACTGGATGAGGTGACCCAGTGAAAGCCGCCTTTTCGTCCTCCACTTACTATCTCCCCACATGCCTGAACTCTTAATTGTACTGCAATTTTTCGTAACACTATACTTAAGTCCATGGTTTTAGTAAACACATTTGTAACAAATAATAAAGCATTCAGAAAGCATTACAAACATGAAAATAAATACTTATCAAAAGGCATAACACATTATAGCAATGTGTATTCTGCATTATGGATGCTTTACGAAGCTCTCATCTATAATGCACTATAGATACCTTTATAATGTGTTATAATGGTCAGTATAAGCATTAAGGATGCATTATAACTGCATTATAAAGGTAAATTAAAACCTGGGCAAAGGGGCAGGTTAAATAGTCTGGGCAAAGGGGCAGGTGCTCAGGCACCCCCATACCCCCCCCCCTCCCCCACCTCCGGCCTGCATTTTAGGGAAAGTTAGTAGTCATCTCACTTGAACTCATTTACAATGAAAGATTGAAAGAGAGCAGGGAAATATAAGTGAGAAGGGAGGAAAAAGTAAGAGAAGTAATCATTGTTAGAGGTACATTTCACATTGTTTGAATGATCTTTTTAAAATATCCTGGAGGCACACAGGCTTGGAACTGCTCTGCAGGTAAGTGGCTGCATAAAACAGCGTGGTATAAAAACAAAGCAGCCAGCATGTTTGCATTTGTCAAAACCTTCAGTCAGACAGTTTTAAACCCACATCCCATGTCAAACACTTCACTGAAACATAATTGCAGTACATGATGCAGGGTAAAAAAGAAAGAGTCAGCATTGAAACAATACTGTAGGCTGCTTCACGGACGCTAGGTGCTGTGATACATGAAAAGCTCATATCTATAGCCTTTAGCCAAATTATGTTATTATGCTAATCAGGTTTAACAATTATACAAGAAAGTTTAATGATTATTATTAATTAGTGCTTAGTGCCTTCCCTGACAAAGATTGAACAAGACTAATTCTTTGTGCTAGGTTGGCCCAACTCTGGCAGTTTCTCAACTGCTTATGGGATGTGCTGTTAGATTTAGGAAACAGAGAGGATGTTAGTGTGAGATATCTTTTATATTTCAATTGAATTTCTTTGATAATTTTAAGTACGTTTGGATTTTCTGTCTTGCAGAAAAAAATCACCTAATTTTTATTGCCATTTAATGCTGGTTTATGTATCCTTTATGAGAATTTTTGAGAATATTAGTCCATCCATACATCCTTCCATTTTCCATACCTGCTTATCTTATGTAGGGTCACTGGCATATAATACCTATCCCAGAAGCTACAGTTCAAGGCAGGGAATAACCCAGGAAGGGGCACCAACCCGTTGTAGGAGAATATTAGTATTTATTAATACAAAAATAGAAAATGAATTATTAAATTAGAATAAATACATGTACTCCATATGTTTGAGATTAAAATATTACTTATTTTCAACAAATATGCCAATAATAATGACTTTGGTTAATGCCCAGATATAAAAAATAGTGTGATATGTATGCATTTCCATAATAAAGAGGGTACATAGATAAATTCCTGAATGACTTCAGAAGTTCTTTTTCACTATATAGCTTTTGTGGTAGGATAGTGACACAATATAACCTCAAACTATTGTCCATTTACCTGCCATCCCAAAGTTTCAGACATATAGACATTCATTTGCAGACATTCCAGTAAAATAAACAAGGTAAGGATGGTAAGGCATATGCAGTGCTTACATGTGGCTGGACTGGTGGTTCTGAGGCTAGGGCTCTGTGCCAGCGACTGTGGGGTTGTTTGTTCAAATCCCATGAATGCCAAGAGTGAATGTATTCCATTGGGCCCTTGAGGAAATGCTCTTAACCTGCAATTGATGTTAATCTATCCAGCTCTATAAGGAGGTCCTCCAACTTACAGGGTTGGTGGCAGGATTACCACTCCAGCCACTGGGGGGAAAAAAAACTCCCACTGGTCCATTCAGACTAGTGTGGTGCTGAGGTATCACCCGCCATATGGCTGCAGTCAGGTTCTCGTCCCTGAGGTGGTTTGTCATGTGGTGGGTGTAGCAACGTGCTATAATCAGTGCATGCTTTTTATCTTAAAATAAAGAAGCTAACAAATAATTGAAGAATTCTTTGAGAATGTCTAATCTGTATCACTCTGCTGCTACTCTTTTAAACCGCTCAGTACGACCTAGCTATCCAAGATTGTTTACAACAAGCAGTGTCCTTGACCAGTGATGTTTAGTGAGCATAACAAAGACCACTAGAAAATTCCATTCCAGGTTTGGAAGGTCGTTGAAGGATCCAAAATCTGGTTTTAATGTTCTAGGATGGCCTGGGTCCACAATTTTGGTAGACAAAAGGGACACTTTGGCCCAAAGCTTCTGTTTGATTGATCTGTATAAATAATCATAATTTCCTCATCTCTATCTGTTTTCAATTTTTTTGTTATAGATTATCGGTATTATGGTACCCGTTTAGTTGACTGCCTGCACATTTGTGCTTTGTTCACTCTGTTTTCCTGTGGCAGATGTGGTTGTTAGTTAGCAGTGTTAATAGAGGTATGGAATACTGTCACCTTTCTGCTGAAAAGAAACCTGGGTGACGAAAAGCCTCCCCGTCAATCCATCTAGCAGTGTTTCCCAATCCAGTCCTCAGGGACCCACAGACAGCCCATGTTTTTGCCCCCTCCCAGCTCCTGGTAGGGAGCTGGGAGGGAGCGAAACTGAGGACTATTTGGCAGGGAACCCTGAGGGAGCAAAAATGTGGACTGTCTGCAGGGAGCTGGGAGGGAGCAAAAACATGGAGCGACTGTGGGATTCTAATTGCCACTTTCCACTGGAATCATTATTTTGGTCGCATTCCAATTGAATCATTGTTATTGTCACATTCCACTGGAATAATTTTTATTGTCACATTCCACTGGAATCATTGTCACATTCTCCTGGAATCATTGCAACATCCCATTGGGATCATTCTTATTGCCACACTCCACTGGAATCACTGTCGCATTCCCCTGGAATCATTCTTATTGTCACATTCAACTGGAATCATTTGTATTGTCACAATCTCCTGAAATAATTTAATTGCTACATTCCACTGGATTCATTTTTATTTTTATATTCCACTGGAATCATTCTTAATCTCACAATCTACTGGGATCATTATTATTCTTACCATTGTTGTTTTTCTTTTCACTAACTAATTTATTGATTTCACTTTAATCAGTAATATTTTTAACTATGTGTTCAATATGAAGTGATCTCAGGGACAGACAGGTTGCAAAACATTGCTGTTTGATCCCATTTGATTGAGTCATCATTTATTTCTCTTTTTGCTACTTGTTATTGTGCAAAGCTTATCTCGCACTGGAATTTGAAATGCTGATTCTTGCCTCTGCATGCCAGTCCCCTCAGTCACTCCCCTCCCACTTTAAGCTGGAAAGCAGATGAGCTCTTGAGCCCTGTGGGTCTTAGCTGTGGGCATGGGAGCATGTCCATGCCCTAGTACAGTAATGAGGCTGCTTCATCTATTTTTGCTGCCTTTACACAAAATCACTGGCTCATGTGTATAACACTCACCATGTCTTTAGTCACATAAGGTAGTATGCATTTAAAAATCACTTAATTATCAAATGACTTTGTCCAAAGCAACATTCCATTAAGAAAGCAGGGCCATCCAGCCCCTGGAGCAGATGGTATTAAGGACCTCGCTGAAGGGCCTGATAGTGTATTCACTAATTTATACAGATCACCCTATCAGAAGATAGTGTATATCATTCTTCTGTATATGTATTCTGTATAGTGTATATCTTCTGATCCCAGTATTTGAGCCAGCGACTTTCTGGGCTAAGCCTCGTAGCCACACACAAGCTCGTGCATGCATCTTTGACCTCTTGCTTTGGGATATAGTTCAATAAATGAAGTTGGTAATTGCAGCAAATGAGGAGGCCCCAGGGGTGACAGAAAGGGGAAGGATGAAGGGATTTCTATGCACTCTGTGTGAGGAGCAGCTGCAATTCCATGTCTGGGGTAGCAAATGTCTTCTTCATTACCTTGTTGTAACCTGCATTTGCACTTACTTCATTGATCCAGGCATGTTCAAAGACAGATCCAAACAAGCACACACAAGTATTCCCATAGCCAGCTCCGGCTTTTCTACTCACATTCATGGTTATTAATCCTTTTTGAACAAAATAGGAAAACATAAAGACATGCCAAGAAGCAGGGGCGGTTCTAGCTTGTATGGCAGCCTGGGCGAATCCCCCCCACCCCCCGCCGACAACAAAAAACTATATATCTCACACCCCCAGCCCCCCTGGCAACAGTAAGGAAGAAAAAAGCACCATTTGGCACCATAATTTTCAATAAGACATTTGGAATGACACAAATAAATAATGATAAAATGTAAAACTGTATAAATATAAAATTATATATACAAAATAACATTCATAAATAACAAAACAGTAACAAAGACAAATAGAAAAATTGTAGTATATAAATAAAAATATAAAAAAGAGTATGGAATTATTACATTATTACCATATTGGCTAACAAACATACTCGTGTTATACTAGCATGTGTCATTACATGCATAATATTATGCTCATAAAGAGATGAAACAGCTGCCTACCTTTATCTTTTTCAAATTTCTTTCCTCTGTTTAATAAACTGGGCCCCTGGTGGCTCTGACCTTTTCTTATCCATTTGTGGTAATCTGGCACTCAAGCCCCGTGTTGCCCTGGATGCTTTGCTGTATGGAAGAGCTGTTATGTAATGTAATGTCCCTCTGAGGATCAGCCATGTTCCATATTATCAAAGGTATTTATTATTGACTCAGCAGAAGGAGCGTTACTGCCATTATAAATATTAGCTTCAGGGTCACAGGGCCAGCAGAGCCAATGTGCACAAGGCAGGGAACAGCCTAAGATAGGGCACCAACCCACCATGTGCGCACTCACACCTACAGGCAATTTGGTAAAGCCAATTAACCTCAGCATGTTACTGGACTGTGGGGGGAAACCAGAGAACCCAGAGGAAACCACATTATGACATGGGAGGGACATGTAAATGGCAGACACACGGAGCCCTGGTGGAGACTCAAGCCATGGTCAAGTAGAGGTGTCAAGTAACAGCATTCATCACTGCATTCACCACTGCACCACCGTGCCCCTCTGGGGGGGGGGGGGGACTGCAGAGTGATAATCACCGTTATTATGCTGTGTTTTGGAATTATAGCAGAATCTGATTTATGGATGGCAGCTGAAATAATCCAGGCAGCCAAGCTGTGTGAGCCTTAGGCTGCTGTAAAGAAAAAGCAGAAAGGTGGACCTGGAGGAAAATGCAATAGCGCACTGCAAACCTCTTATATTTACTATGCATTTGAGGGCTAATGGTTATTTATATTTGGTTTATATACTCAAGACAGCCATCTTTGCTTACCTAAAATGATATATTCTTACTATAGCCTATAGTACCTGACTGACTGACCTTAACTTTTGCAATTACATTAAAAATGATCATGCTTGTATTCTTTCTGCAGCCTTTTTTCCTCATGAGAAGCGTTAAACAAAATGTGGATTTTCATCTGTAGGTCTGGTTATGGGCAGTTTGAGATCTGTCGCTAGTAAATTGCTATTCTGTTTTATGGTATCTTTTACTATCAGGGTGACACTTACACAGAGGGTGAGACTACAAATGTTTGACAGCGGCGTTAATGTTAATGTAAAAGAAATGCGCTGATCTCCACTTCAGGGGCCTGTTT
>JAODJW010000039.1:17839449-17850172 GCA_026777045.1 Hyperopisus bebe | reverse complement strand
GAGACTACAAATGTTTGACAGCGGCGTTAATGTTAATGTAAAAGAAATGCGCTGATCTCCACTTCAGGGGCCTGTTTGTGCTTCTAAGGCAGCTCTCGTGTGTCTGTTGTGAAGTTTTCATAATTTGTTTTGTGGATGCAGGTCTTTGTGAGAGACACGTGCTATGAGTTGAGCAATCAGATGTCCTGGGGCTTGTCCAGGTAAGACAGAGACAAGCAGGATTGTGTTTTCTGTTTTTTTTTTCAATGTGAGCTCCCTGGTAAAAGTCCAGTTCTATTTACCTTTTTTATTGCATCGTCCACTAATTTATTATTTTATGTTTAAAACATTTATTTATTTACTCCTTAATACCCCATAATATTCTGTTTTTTCTGAAATCTATTTGTGTTCTGTGCGCAATAATTTTTTAGTTATTCGCGCTACTTTTACTTGTTTTAACTCTCTGCACTGTCTTTCAGTTTCTCAGTTTCGCACTACATGTATGCTGCTGTAGGCATGCAGATTATTATTTTGTGCTTCAAGATACAAAATTCATTTCTTTATCTCTCCATTTCTGTTTTGTATTACTCTCTATTGATGATGTTGTACGCAGCACACCCACATAAAGCACCTTTGAACAGCTCTGTTGTGAAAAGTACTACATTAAAAAAATAAGATAAAATAAAAGATTGCCGCTACGTATGTTTGGTGTTAAAGATGAATTATTACTTCATGTGCCCTTTATGTGTTCATTCACATTTGCATTTTTAATTATTTATTTATTCATATGTTCAGAGGTGAAAATGTGTTCCATGTTTTTCATAAAATGGAAGTACAACAGAATTATGGGAAATCGATCAGATCTCGGACTGGACCTGAGAAGGGAAATGTGTCCCTAAATTCCACACACACCCACACTCGCTTAAGTCCTTTAGAACATCTGCCTGTTCTTATTCCATCGCACCACCAAACACCTCAGGAAATTCTTTCCGACAGCCGGGGAAGCTGTACAACCGGTGAATCAATTAGGGCACATGTGCAATAATACCTATTTATATAAATATCTATTTTTTTAATCTTCCTAGTGCAATATTTTCTGTACTTATCATATTCACTGACCTATTTATTTACTACCAAAAAGATCAGAAGCCATGGTTTGCATAAACAATGCATACATTTCAGTGAAATTTATTTACTGCCTTTCACGACAGTCGCCCAAAGCATCACGGCAGCACTTATACAAAACGGTGTGTGAAACAAGAAAAATTGCAAAAGGGAAATAAAACAAAGCAAAAGACAACAGAGGAGAGGAACCAAAAGGAAAAAATGACCTCAGTTTGGCCAAGGGCATACTGGCATTAAATACAAGGAAAATGAGCCTGCTTTAATAAAAGCAGGGTATACACTGTTCTCATAGAGAGAGTCTACTGGAAAGTCAAATCTCCAAGCAGGTCTGTGTAAGCTGGCAGATTGTAGACCGCACCCGCCATGTCAGAGTTTGTAAGCTGCATCCATGATGCCACGCTTCCATGGGACTGAACCAGCAATCCAGCTCAGACGGTGCCCACCCCGGGCACCATCCGGACATGTGGGAAGGAAAATAAAGGATACAGGTGGTCAGAACATGCACAGACACATTGACAGACAGCAGAAGATGCAGGTACGTACAGCAGCACCAACAGCCATGGTTACAGTGTGTCATGTGTTAAGCTATTGGTGAGCAAGACTAAAGTAATAGATCTCCAGATGAGATGTAACAATTGCGACGGATTCAGCATTACGAACATGAGGTGATTCGAAGATATAGGGGCCAGCTGTTACTTTAAGTGTACGTGAGATAACAAGGAAGCCTGTGTTCTGCATATGATATAATTTGGCAGGGGGGGGACACCATGGGCTGGATCATATGGGCTGGACTAAATTGTGCTTGTGTTCTGGAGTCTGCCAGTTCAGTACCCCTGATATATGAAATCTGACCAGAAGCCAGTGCAGGGATCTCAGAGCAGGGCATTATTTGTAAGTACTTCCTGTTCCCAGGGACAATACTATCCATGGTGTTTTGAGTACACTGTAAGGTATTTAATGTGTAGAATGTGCTCCCAGATTAAAAGCAAGACTTTCTTTACTATAAAATGCAAACACAAATCCGCCCAAATGCACTCAGCTAACCCTGTTTGGGCTTAACATGGTAATAAGTCCAGACAGGGCCAGTTGGGATTTATTACTTAATGAGGGTATTGACAGGGGGTCTGGTTGACCCCCTATGCTACAGGTCTAGCCTCTGCCAAGTCTCATTTTGTTCCAAACTAGGGCTTATCTCTTCAGTTAACATGTAAAAACTTCTTTTAACTCCAGTAAAGTGGGATGGATGAGGTAAACCTAATCCTTGGGCTCTAAATTTTGAGCAAATAGTTCCTTATCCTGGAAGTTGCCTTAATTAGAAACCCAGAATACACTCCAACCACGACATTAATAGGTTGCATAAACAAGCCCTCTTAAAATAGGGAGTAAGTGCACAAGAGTGAAGGAGAGCGAATGAGTGGGTGCAAGAGGGCTGAGCGAGGAGCACAGTGACCCTTAAGACAGCATCACACAGTTCATTGTGTAGCGATTCCTCTGTTTAACATTGGTAAGCATAGTTATATTCATACCATCTCTCTCATATAGTGATGGTCCATATACCGCCAACCTCTGACCCCCTTTCAAAGGTAAATTTTTTAAATCCCTAAGCACAAATCTGCAGTTCTCTGGCCAGTAGACCTCCTATTCAGAACCCCTTCCTAAAAACCCCTAAAATGTTTTGTTAATGTGGGGGCTTTCTTTATTATTCTTGGCATCACTCCCTGGGCCTCACTTCATAAAAATTCTCCTGTGGAAAACGCTAGCCACGATCGCTCTGTTTACTGTTTACCCTTGGAAAGTCTGTCCCTTCCCCTACAAGTTGCACGACCACACTGTAAATCAAAGCATAGGTCCGGGGACTCCTGCATCAGAAGACTGGAATCACAGGGCTAACCAGCAGAAGCTTTTCGGCCCAACAGGAATGTGTGCTTCAGTGGTCATATAAACTGTTCATCTGGAAAATATTCCGAATGGAAATGAGGACGGCAAATGTCATGGAAGCCGGGAGCTAAGGCTAAAGTGGGATCAGGTCAGGCTTTGGTAGAGATGTGGACAAAGCTGAGAGCTTTAACCAAGCTGAGTGGCTGTCTCACAGACCGACCCCCACCGTATGCAAGCAGGAGAAGCGGTGGGTGTCATTAACCTGTAACTTACTGCCCCTGATATCTGATATCATTACAGACATACAAGAGTGCTCCAGTGACGCCATTTCTTCTTGGGTTGTGTAGCTCACTATGTTAGGATGCTGTGCTTATGATTGAAAGATCAGCGGTTCAAATTCCAGGGTCAGCATATGGATCACTTAGTTGGCCTCTTGAATAAGCCCCTTAAATCCTGTTTTGTCATGCGCAGTCTGATAATTTTTCACAAATGTAGGTTATTTTGGGTAAAACATCTGCTTATTAGTAAATGGTAATAGGTACATGGTCCGTGAACAGATGTGTTTCACAGTCTGGAAAGGTAAAAAGATGGATGATGAATTTCATGTAATTAAAATAAAGGTAAATTAACACATAGAAATGGATTTACTCAGTAACCATATAGATTGATGACTTGTGTTCACAGGAAATGACATCATCAACTAAAGACAGGCACTTGGCTCACACATATGATACTTTTACTATGATCAGCTGTCACATCTACTCTCAAGTTCTCAGGTTAAAGGAAGAGCTTCACTGCTTTATGTCTAGTCCACCAGGACAATTTCATTTGTTACTTTTGAAATGAGGGCTTGTTCAGGATGATTTATCAGAGAAAAGGGCTAAAACTGAGAAACAAAAGGGGAATTCAGAGGCACTTGGGGTAGCTAATGACACGAGAAGCTAATGACAGGGTGCTGTCTTTATGTAAGGAAACAGCAGCCCAGGTTTTTAATGTTTATAAGTCTTGTGCTGTCACCAAACGAGGATTCCAAGCAAGCAGTCAGTGAGCTGTTAATAAGCTTTAAAGCTTTTCTGCTCCAAAGGTGACTCTGGTTTTGTTGAATATACAGTACTGTGCAAAAGTCTTAGGCAGTCGAAGAAAATTATGCTTAAATGTAAAATTAAGTCAAACTGTATCAGCTTAGCCATTTCAAGACCTCTCCTAAAGTCACCCCAGTATTTGCAACAAGTGTTCAATACACCCAGGTGTCTTAGCTCAAATCAAGTGTCTAATCAAGACCTGACTGACCTACGGGCAATTATGAAGCCCAACAAAATATCACTCACTTTTTGCGGAACTGAAGAAATTCTTGCTTGTTTTTATTGCTACTGTTCATTTGCATACACTATTATGATAAATAATGTTTATGTTTTTTAGCAAATATACACTTACTACCCAGACATATAGCTTTAAACATTTTCTTTGGTATGTATGAATATATGATTTATCCCCACTTTCTGCTCACCCACTTTCTAATGGATATAAGAAACTGCCCTCTGGAAGGTGCTGGGATGGATGGATGGATGGATGAGTAGTTGAATGGATGGATGGTTGAATGGATGGATGGATGAGTGGTTGAATGGATGGATGGATGGATGGATGAGTGGTTGAATGGATGGATGGATGAGTAGTTGAATGTATGCATGGATGGATGGATGAGTGGTTGAATAGATCTATGGATGGATGGATGATGAGTGGTTGAATAGATGCATGGATGGATGGATGGATGGATGAGTGGTTGAATGGATGCATGGATGGATGGATGGATGAGTGGTTGAATGGATGGATGGATGGATGGATGGATGAGTGGTTGAATGGATGCATGGATGGATGAGTGGTTGAATGGATGGATGGATATACGCCACACAGCTTGCTTGTTTTTACTATACATCACACACCTTAGCAGTTCTCACTATAGCATACGAAGTTAGTTTATACTGCCAGCAGATACCATAGGCAGAATCACACAGCACTCAATATAAGATTTCCACTTGCAACATAAGTTTTATTGAAATGATGTAAAAACCTTTTGGAAACGGGATTTTTTAAAACATACACAATCGTGTTACCATAAAGGGATTGCGTGTCAAACAACAGATATAAGATGTGTTCTCCCATAAACTTGACATGAAATGAAATTTTTCAACAATGATTTACAGAAACAGTCTTTATAAAGGATATACAAACACCTTTTTGTAAGTTATAAAAAAAGAGAAAAAAACACACACACAACCTGATTGAGCCCTTTTAGTCACTGGTACTGTATCTGAGAAAATAAAACCCACTTCAGGGTTGGGTGTTAGGACACCCCATATCTTTGTTTGTGTGAAGATCAACAGGAACCTACAAACTGACATGATGGTGAAAGAAGCAGCAGAAACCACAGATGACCCCATTCATAGCGTTTATTGAGCTCATATGCTAACAGAAAACGTTGACACTGCACTTCCTCTATCTCCTCTGGACTGCCTTACATAGAACTTACAGCCTCCACACTGGAGACGCCACTTCTGCAAATAGCCAGTGAGTCCTAATCTTTCATCAGCTGAACTTCTGTCCATTAATCGTACAGTCCATCATCTCATGACCAGTTTAACAGATATGATTATTTGGGCACAATTTAGAATGGTTGAGCCCTAATTAGACCGACACCTCTCTATCTAACATTCACTCTGGTATAAATGTTCAGCTTTTGAAGGTGACACAGGTAGGATAATCTCAGTGGGTAGCCCGTTCCTGCTCTCAGTCGCCATTAGCCGACTCCATCTTCATAAACCCCTCTCATCCAGGAAGCTTGACCTCCCCCGGCCTTATGGTGATCACTGCAGGGAGGATGCTGGTTCAGAGATGAAGCGACACCTCAGGGGCAAAAGGCCAGACACATCTTGTTGATGAGGTAAACTGGATGAACGGGAACACAGTGGTGCTGCAGGCTGTGCCATTAGCAGAGCACAGGGATGCGGATTTAGGAAGAAATTCACATCATCGGAGCTTCATGACGGGATGTTCACATTCGCTCTTGTTTGCTTGTGACATTGTGAGATGGTAAGATGAGCTCTGGTGAATGGAGACCAATCAAATGATACTTCCTGCTCCCACAGCTCACAAATATAGACAAGGAATGACTGAAGCTGCTCCTCAGAGTCTAAGAGACGTTAGGCACAAAAAGTTTCATTTTCTTTTCATTAAAAACACTGGATACCTAGAAACAGTCTTTGGTTTGTACGTGAGAATCATTTTAATTCTGCCCTATTGATAACGCACCTAACAATCTCTACAATAAATTCCAATAAACCTTTTTGACTCTAATGTTCTTTCTGTAACTGTATTTCTTTTCTTACTATGACTATTGGAATGTAAAAATCCTGACAACAAAATAGTTACCATTTATATAGCAACCAAAATAACTGCCATTTCATCTCTTCCATGGATCCCTCAAGCATTCAGAGTCTCCTTGGCTCAGTTCTCCAGCTGGGCCATCAGTCATCCTCTACAAAGCAGCTCTTTATCTGGTCACCATGAAGAAGTTTTGGATACGGGCTTATTGGGACACAACATTCCCAGTCTTCCTGCCTTGCTCCCAGCGAACGCAAACACTTCCAGAGTTTGTACAAGCTGGGATCTTGCAGACAGAAGAGTCACGTTGAGCCTCGCAGGCTCAGCTCATCTGCTGTTCCTCTCCACCCATCTGTAGGAGTCTCTCGCTCAGTTGCAGAGCAGCCAGTAGGGGTGGGTGTGCTGGTGGCAGGCAAACACAGGCTGAACCTGCGCAATGTAGTAGTTACTGAAGTTGCCATCGGCCACGTAGGGTGCAGGCTGGTAGAAGCAGGTGACGTTGGCCACGTTGGGGATGGCGTTCTGCTCGGCCAGGACGTGCACCGCCAGCATGTTGATGAGGCTGAGAATCTGCCGCCTCTCGTGTCCCATCAGGCACACCGTACTCTCGTTCACCACGCCGTGCAGCGTCACCAGGTAGTCGTACTTGCGCTCCTCCAGGCCGACGAAGTGGTTCTGCAAGTAGGACTCCAGCTTGCGCCGCTGCTCGCCGATGTCCGAGAAGTCGATGAAGAAGCGCGAGCACATGTAGCGCTGCAGCGACTTCATCTCCGCCTCGGAGGCCGCGCGGAAGCCCCTCACCAGCAGGTGGCAGTACTTCAGCAGGCCGCCCCCTCGAATCTCCTCTGGGTTGCGTGTGCAGATGATCTTGTGGCGCAGGTGGTTCAGCGCCTCCTGGAAGTCTCCATACACGCTCTCGCCAATGATGGTCGGGTGGAAGGTCTCGGACATGGGGTTCTCTGAGCACTCGTGAAAGAGCAGCAGGGAGTCCAGCTTGATTTGGAAGGAGTCCACGCTGAATTCAAACTGCCGGCGGAGGGAATCCACAAACTTCAGCTCCACGTTTTTGCCTCTGTTGTTAGAGAGCGAGATGAGACTCCAGCAGTCGGAATGATTGCACACCTTCACCATCTTCTGCACATACGCCTCCTATAGAAAGAAACACACATCACTTATATTAAAGTCACCGTTGCCAATATAAGCATTTGCTTCATGCACGAATGAATCCATCTGATTGAGCTTATTCTCTGACAAGAAAACCTTCAATTAAACAACTAGACCCTTGACCACCATTTATTTAGTTTATACAGCATCATCTAATCCATTTCTTCTTTAGATAAACATTGAAGTGGAGCTAAGAGACAAAAAGTAACTCCAAGGGGCTGTAAAGGAGTGGGTAAAAGTGAAACAGCTCTGTCTTATATTCTTATCTGTGTAATTTGACCTCTCAGTAATTTGCTTCAACATGTAGTTACCAGAGCGGCACAGGAGGAGTATAGTCCAGTAAATGCTTTTGAAAAGTGCCTCTGATTTTAAATGGATTACAGTAATTCTCTTTACAGAAAAAAACAACAATTTGACAAAAGTACAGTGCAGTAAAACTTTTGCAATAATGTAAAACACTATTTTAAATTAGACAGATGGGCAGACAGATAGATAGATAGATAGATAGATAGATAGATAGATAGATAGATAGATAGATAGATAGATAGATATTTGCATGCATTTCACGTTTATATGCATACCTTTAAGGTTAATGATGTAATCTTCTCCTTGTTGACACCTTCAGGTAAAAAATCCAACAGGCAATCCAAAACAAGGTTCTTAACGATTTCAAACTCCCTTTCACCCTTCAGATCAGCGCAGAATATGAGGTCAAGGTCCTTGTAACCCAGTCCACTGTCCTCGTGAAGTACGTGGCTGGCTGCTGAGCCGTTCAGGCGAACCTCTCGGACGTTAATCCGCTTCTCCTCCATCCGACTCCTCACCACTTTAACAATTTGTCGCGGCTTCATCTCCAGGGTGGGAAAGTTGCCCCGACCGTGGATGGGGATCGTTTCCGCCAGAATACCGTCCAGACGCTGCACTTGCTCCCAGCTGAGCACGCCGAAGCCAATGTTTTCAAGTTTATCTGTCCGTGGCATAAAACTGTCTTCTGCCATGGTGACACGAAGAAACACAAATACAAGTGCAAACCTTATCCTTTTGCGTCGCCTTTTTTGCTCACATACAAGTAGTTAGTTATATACCAGTGGATTTCACAACGAATGCATATTATAACGCCATAATCTCTATCCTGGGGAAGCTGCGACACTCTTCCGTTATATTAATATTAGATAATATTTAAATATCTAATACTTTGAGAAGGCGTTTGCTCCCCTCCCCAAGGAGGAACAAAGTGGCCAGCCCTCTCGCATTGCAGACAACATGAAGTCCGCAGGCACTTTCGCTTCCTTATGCACGCGCCTCTGTCCCCGGATCCTGTCCCCGTCCTAAGTGTCCCGGTATCTCGCAGGCTTGCCCTTCGTGCGTTTTGCGACGTTTCTCCTGAAAATCCATGACACGAAGTCACGCCTATCGATTTTCATAGATATCGGATAGCACCTGGCACGTCTGTCCGTGATTTTCTTCATAAATTCTGCTCAGGACCGAAAAGCTGAAGAAACTTGTATTTATTCAAGAAGCCTCAATCAACGCATCTTCACTAAGCTTTGTTATGTACATTATAGTCTCCGCAAATAAAAACAATAAAAAAACAAACATGATTGGGTCAGCAATGATTATTTGCTTATAGTGATACTCTATGACACAGCTGTCAGTGTACCTCCCTAGTTTGTACCTCTCCGGGATGCCCGAGGGATTCCCGCCGCTCCAGTGCTGTCCCTGTCACTGTCCCTGTCCCTGGGCCGCCTGGGGGGGGGTCTGACGGGCAGCCGTGGCCGCCAGTCAGAACGCCGCCTTCTACGTACGCAGGGCTCAGGCAGCGCTGCTTAGCAGAATCGGGAAATGCTGCTCAAGTTCAAAGTTCCCTTCGTCACACTTGTTTTGTTGGCAGGCAAAATAAAAATGATGCAGGTGTGCAGTGAAACGCTTTGCTCATAGGAAAAAAAAATGTAATACAAAGAGACTAATATGAAAATATAAATGAAAATAAGCATGATTAAAAGTAACAAAAATATAGATAGAAATACAATGCTAAAAGCAATGATATCAGTGTGTTTTTTGTATTTATATCATAGAGTTACGTCAGAAGGATGCACACGAGAAGTGTATAAGTACCATTTTAGGAGTCCTCGTTTAAGAACGAACCACCTTATAAGAGAGGATTGTGTCAAGCCGTCAAACACTGCGTGCGTCCGACGTGAACCTGTGCTCCACCCGCTGTCCTATTATTATTATTATTATTATTATTACTATTATTGATGATGATGATGATTGTAGTTTCCACATAATGTACAACACTATAAATTGCTGTGATAGTGTTTACGGAAGCTGCATTCAGCGACATTTCCCCGCTCTGAGCTCCATGTGTGTTTTTTTACACAGAAGGTCCGCTTTGCAAAAAACAACAAAGTGTAACAATGTGTAAACACTGATTGCATCAAAGATGCTGTCAATGTAAACCGTGTATTTTTACGATCCACGGCTCTCAAGCTTCATCAAAAGTTTAGAGTGAGATTACATCTGTTAGGGGCGGAGCAGTACGGCGAATGCGTGCGACTTGAGAGCATTGATATGTTTTGAGAAACTCGCATTCATCCGATCTTTCTCTTCCTCTTCCACTTTTTCTGCATTCCCTGTGTGTACGCATCTATGAAATAACGTGCTTGCAGTGGGATCACATGTAATTTAATTTTGAATTTGGAAACAACAAATGCTAATTTCTGATTGGCTGGTAAGTGGATATTAACTCGGAACAGCTATGAACTGCGCGGAAAACGCCACTCATTATGGTTGCGCATTGACCATTAGTTCTGTATAACACCTCGTGGGTGTTACTCTGTACTTCTCAGCGAAAACCACAAGGTGTGGGGTGTGAGCCTGTGAATTGTTTGAAATGCGTGTGTCTTGCTCAGTGTTTGTGCCTTTGAGAACAAGGGCCGTGTACAATGTCTGCATCGTTTTTACCTGCTGAATCACAAATGATAGCAGGCAGATGTCCTGGCCACCTTGTGGTCCATGCAAGGGCCTGGCTCAGACCCACCCAATCATAAGCTCAGGCCTCCCTGCTATAAGTCCAACCCACCCACTCTGCCTTCGGATGAATAAAATGGTCAAAGTTATTAGTGTTCACTCAATATTTACTGTAGTCACTGTTCATGGGCAACAGGGGGCCCCCAACACATGGTTCGGGTGGTGGCAA
>JAODJW010000039.1:17824065-17839198 GCA_026777045.1 Hyperopisus bebe | reverse complement strand
AGATGTGGCTCATCAGAAGCCAGGTAGGATAGAAAACCTACTGGACGGTAGCTCTCCAGGACCGGAGTTGGAGACCCTGGTGTAAGCAGACTGCATTTAATTTGGGTGCAGGGTTACATGTTTTTGAGCTATTAATTCAGAAACTAGCAACAGACAAACCTAGATGCTTCAGCCCATGCTCCTTTCGTTTACCGACATGCTTTAGCTAGATGAGAGATACAAACAAGTGTGCATTTCTGAAAATATGAGGTATGGTGTCATACTAAAAATAGGAAGGTGTCAAGATGGGTAATGGTGGTGGTGAAGCCACCCTTGCGACCAAGGTGACCTAACTGCGCCTTGCCTCTCCTACATCTGCAGCTTTCTGCAGCTTTGCCTTTGACTTTAGTTGGTTCCTGCAGCCAATAAGCAGTAATCCCAGCTAAAAAGCCCCATGGACACCTAATGGGATCACCTGATTCCACACCAGAACGAGGCTGCTGGTGAAAAGCTGTTTTGGAGGAATATCAGATGGACAGAATAGTGTCAAAAGTCTGGAGCAGTTTACTCAGCATTACAGAGATGTGATCTAGAGGGTTTATTTCAGCAGTTTACTATAGATCAGTTTACTGATCTTACTGTGCTGCATGCCATGTTAGATACCCTAATTTTGTGGTATGTCAGAATGTCAGAAGTGCTTACTGTGCTGCATGCCATGTTAGACACCCTAATTGACACTCTTGTGTCAGAAGCTCTTGCTTTGTCATATGTCATCCCCCATGGGGCCCCCAGGAAACAGCAGTCGACTTTTGCTGGTTTATTACACGCTTCTCTTTTTCACACAAGACATGCAGTGGTTTTAACACAATCATCCATTTAGTCATCTGCTGCTGAAGACACTATCCTGCAGCTAAACCAAAAAAAGTATTCATTAGAAAAACAAGCATCATTGATATGTATTATTATTATGTATCATTAGAGTTTTATTTACAGAAATGTAGCTTTTATATCTGGCAGCGTTATGTCCTGTGTATGTCACAATTTTCACCACATATTACTGTTTAATGTCTTGTCTCTTCATACTTTTGTCCTCTGTTACACAGTCTTGTAGTTAGAGCAACCATGCATTTCACTGCAAACTGGACCAAGTATCTGGACCTATTCTACCTGATGTGTCCCATCCTTATGGTGGGAATGTGTCTTAATGCCGAAACATTCTGCTAACATTAAGCAAAACTTTACAGTCTAAGATCAGCTTTCAGCCGGATGGTTCTTAAATCACCACTGAGAATTAGGAGTTCATTACTCAGGGAGTACTGGGGAGTAGAGTTACTCAGCTTTACTCTTGATGTTGGCTGAAACCAGTAAGTGTAAGGACTGGCCCAGTCAGTGTGTCAGCAGCATAATGACCAGCAGGACTATAGTTTGTGTGGGATTCTGTGTGCGCGAGTGTGCATTTTGGTTGTGGAGACAGCCATTCTGTCCTTGCTGAAAAAGGAAGTAAACAGACTCAAGGTTGTTTATGCAGGCGCAGCTTTGAGCAGATAACACTTCCTGTTTGATTATCAAGCTAAAGCGTGCGAGTGTATATGAACACATCAACATGCATCTATACGCATGCCTGTGCCTGCATACAGTACATGCACACACATATTCCTCTGCATACGTCATACTTATCATTAAAATTTAAAAATCATATTTCACCTTAGTATGACATAAAGAATTGATCCATGTTCATTTTGTTCTTTTTGTTTCGCTAAGGTTTTGAACTGTTCTTATCTTGTGGATTGTTGTACATTTTCTCGCATCTCGGCCAACTTTAATAGCTGTCCTTGACCTCAGCACCATCCCTCACCAATGTCATTGCGTCACCAGATAAGTTGGAAGGGACAGCCTTATCCAGGCACTGTCTGGCTGCTGTGAAGACCATGGGATATCAAGGGTTATATATACTTCCTGCATTTTTCATCAGATAGTCATAGAACAGTGGTAGGTCAAAAATAGAGCAAATGGTTCATGGAGCCTAATTTGGCTAATCACTAGTAACAAGCACGAATGAGGGAAATTAACAGATAAAGGATATTAAACACCAAGGGAGACTAGGATAACAAAGCTAATTGAGCAAAGCTGCATACCAGAACAAGGAGCAAAACAACGAAACAGGAAAATGCCAATACATAACTAATACAAAAATAAACCATGAACCATAATGTTGAAAAAGTAAACATAACACAACAAAAAAAGGGAGCCTGGATGACAGAGCTGCCTGCTTAGGCTACTAAGCCACACGGCGGCCTGGGGAAGATGGAAAAACATTAGAAGCCAAGTACCTGGGATGGCCAGCAACACCTGCTGGCCAAACAGGGAACATACAAGTACCTGGGATGGCCAGCGACACCTGCTGGCCAAATAGGGAACATACAAGTACCTGGGATGGCCAGCGACACCTGCTGGCCAAACAGGGAACATACACAGGACAGCAACCAATCCTGACAGTCAGCCCCAGGATTTGAACTGGTGACCACCCAAGGGTGTTCCTAAGAACTTCTGTATCTCTTTCATCTTCATAGCCTGTAAGATATCCATGGCAGCTGCTGCTACAAGAAGGCCCTCCGCAAAGCCCATCCCTCGACAGTTATTCCTTATTTGAACTCTTACTGTCTGGCTACCAGTTAATTGGTGACTGTGTAAAATTCTACACCTCCTGAGATATGATTTAAACCTCTGTTTCAGTGTATTAATAGGATGCAGCCTTGAAAGGATACAAATAAATAAAGGCTGGCAATGGCATGTGAGAGGGAGGTCTGGGCATCGCTGCTTAGACTGGTGCCCCTGCCACCCGACCCCAGATACACGACAGAAAATGGATGGATGGATGGACAGCAATAGCATGCCTCTTGATTTGGATTGTCTTGTCACATTTCGCAGCAATTATTCTGTTTTTCACTCATAATAATGCAGCATGTTACCAAGTTATGATAGAAACGTTCTCTCAGAATATTTCTCAGTATTATCAAATGCCAGACAGTACAATTTTTCCATCTGGTGTAGAAAATGACAAGAGCAGCAGAAACAGCTCTCAATATCTTTTCAGGATCTGCTGTTTCCAAACGCCCCTTCAGGTAGGGAAACTGGTTACTCGTCCTGCAATGCTCTCTGATTAATATTGTGTTAAAGTGGTTACAGTGCTGTATCGCCTTTGGGGTTAGAGGTTTGAATCGCACTCCCACCCTGTATGTGTCATTTGTTTATTTAATGTGCTGTTTTCCTCACTTGCTGAAGGTATCTGCTAAATACGTAAATGTAAATGTAACAAATGTAGTGTGATCGGTGATGTTGCTGTCATGTTGTCACTGAAAGACTGTTACACTGACACATTCTGTCACATTTAACTGAGAAACTGAATTGATATACATCTCTATGAGCCAAATCGCACCACGTCACCATGAGTCAAACCCCTGCACATCCACCCATTGTCCAACCTCTTACAGACACCACAGATTAGCAAACACAGGAGCACACTGGATGGTGTGGCAGCTTAGCATGCTGGAGCATTAAAGCTGTCCGAGTTACAGAGGAAGCGCTGTGTCGCTCCTTTCAGTCCTACTGTCCTTCTTTAGGGCCATTGAGTTAAAGTCCGTTAGCTTGTCACAAGCGGATGTAGAAAAGAGAGAGCTTATGCTCTCTGCCAGCAGGTGGCACTATTTCACTGCAGGTTGTTGTCCCATAGTCTTTACTGAAACACTCCCCATTGCAGTGCCATTGTTACCTGAGTGCGTCACAGTGACCAGGCTGCCATGTGTACTTGATAAGTATAGTAATAGGACAGGGTTGTATAGCCTGACTCAGTAGGGGGATGTGGGGGTCAGCATTTCCTAAGTCTTCCTGCTGTTCATTTCCTGAGCCACGAGCCGTCACTTAAGACAGTGTGAGATCTGGCGCTATGTTACATCTTAATAACCAGTGAGCGCTGTGCCAGCACATTCCCCTCATTTTGGTTAGTTAATAAGACCTATATTTTCTGCAGGGATGAATCCTATTCTTACTCTACAGTTAGACGTTAAAATGAAGAGTCAGGCAGTACAACCTTAAGAGGTGGGGGTACGTAGACTAGATGCTAAATGCTAAAGTGTTTCTCCATAAAGACCAGCAATGAAATAGTGTAAGAATAGCACTCAGGAACAAACACTCTCATTAAAACCATGATTTTTCTTTACAACACTGCCAATTTTAGCCACGTGTTTTACTTCATTATTTACTTGTTTACTAAATTAAATTTTTTTGGCCCCAGAGAAAAGGAAAAAGTAAAGTGAGAGAGCATGCTTGTCACTTTTACTTCTCCTAGATAAAAGCGTTACCATTACGACATAGATTAGTATTTCTGCGTAGGCTTACGTGTGTCAGGGTTTATTGTGAGAAATTGTCTTAGAAGTCCTTCATGCTTTCAAGAAGTTTTGTTGACCAGGCAAGGCTCTAAAATTAGAAGTCTACAGGATTTTGCACTATCAGCACTCCAGGTTTATCAAGAGATGAAATTACATTTCTATAGTAATCAATCTTTTACCATGACATTTATCAGATGTCACTCTAAAACTCATTTATTCTGCATGTGACTCAATCATATCTCTTTAAATTTAAAATTGGCTTCTCCATTGTTTCTCCTGGGAAATAATCACATTGCTCTTGCAGCACTATGAAACCAAATCAGCTCCTTGAAAGTATTAAAATTGTAGGAAGCTGTAAAAGTGAGAGCTGGGAGTGAGCTGCAGAGAGCCTGAATCAGATGGAGTGAGAGAGGGGGGGCAGAGAGAGAAAGAGATAATGAAGATATATTAAAGAGATATAGAGAGAGACAGAGTAAGAGGAGACAGAGACTGAGAGACAGACTGAGAGAGTGAGAGACAGAGTGAGAGTGAGAGAGAGACAGAGACTGAGAGAGTGAGAGAGAAAGAGACTGAGAGAGTGAGAGAGAGAGACAGAGACAGAGAGTGAGAGAGAGAGAGAGAGAGACAAAGACTGAGAGACAGAGACTGAGAGAGAGAGAGTAGATTTAAAACACTTGAAGCTCACCTTCCAGCCCTTGGCCTCTCCCAGTTGGCTGCATTCAGATTACCATCCTCCCACTCGTCAGCTCCAGTCTCTCCACAGCCTGGGTGGAGTATCTCAGACCTTGGCTGACTCACAGCTGAGCCCTCAACAAAAATAGTTCCTATTTCAAAAGCACCATAACATGCCTAAAGTAATAGCAGAGTCAGTGGTAAATTGTGGAAAACTGCCCCCTCTCACCATAACAGTGATCTCACCCTAACACTGATGTCTGCTTAACCCCAACACACCTTTCCTCCATAATACTGCTCTTACCCTAAAATGCATGTCACCCTATCCCTAACATGGCACTTACCCTAACACTGATGTCTGCTTAACCCCAACACATCTTTCCTCCTTAACACTACTCTTACCCTAAAATGCATGTCACCCAAACCATAACACTACACTTACCCCAACACTGATGTCTGCTGAATCACAACACAGATTTCCTCCTTAACACTGTTCTTACACTAACACTATGCTCAGTCTAACACAGCTGTCACCCTAACACAGAAGCCACCCTATGAAAAACATTGCTACAGAGTTAAGAATCAAATAATATCTCCCTGTCTGTAATTCTTGTCTGCCATGGAAACCACAATTTTTATTGCTGATATCGGTGGACCTCTCTCTCCCTCACGCACGCACACACACACACACACACACACACACACACACACACACACACACACACACACACTCTCAGACCACACACAGACACTATTAAAACATCCAGAGCCCATTGTTAGTGCAGGTGTGAAAAGCTCCATTCTGGATGACCCTACGCATATGTGTGTTTTAGGTTTCATCTGAGTATTTATCGTTACTGTATATTCCCCTTCTACTCTCTACTCAAATGCATCCCTGTAATAAATCAAAAAACCACTGACATGTCCTGCCATGCGGCTGTCAGTACTCTTGTGCACAATGATGTAAGGGTCCAACTCACTGAAAGTAAAATCCGAAGTAAATTCATTCATTCTTTATAATAATTCTGACTAATTTGCAGGGTTGAGCATCACACTCATGTATCATTTAACTAATTATTAATGATACTGCTGCTGATCTTTAAACATTTTATTTACACTAGTGGTGAAAATTGTAGAAACACTAGCAGTTTTTTCATTATGCTTTCTAAATTACACGAATATTGGCGGTAATGTTTGTAAACAAAGAATACTTACAAATATCATACATTGGATGAGTAAATAAGCAACTGGAGTAAATGGAATAAAGTTCTGCATTCTGTAAAATTTGGAAATGTTTCCACAATTTTGGCCACTAGTATAAGTCCTTACCATGCTCTGACCCATAAACATGAAAGTGACAACCAACAAATGCACAATTTTCCATAAGCATTAACCATGGAGAAATAGGCATTGAACAGCCAGGAAAGTATGAAATAAGAGATTTTTTTACTCATCATGGATATCACAACATGGAGCTGGTCACGGACTCTGGAAGCTTTTCATGTTAAGATTCTGAACTGAGCAGCCTCAATACCGTGTTCCAGCGACAGGGTAAGTCAGAAAAAGTAATTCGCAGATGCTACATGGAAATGAACTCATCATCAGCCTCTGCATGTAAATGCCTCACTCTTATATCACATAATCGTTTCTTGTGCCCCAGCCGTGCTCTTTTGAGGGGAAATTGCTGACAGTCCCAATAGTTTTGAAGCCACCCCCTTATTAGAGACTGTGTGTCTTATGCCAACTGGACCAAAATCACAGACTTGGTTTTGTCATTAAATGAACCCATGTGTGCTGGGAAGCGGTCCTGTAATGACAGCGATCAGAACTGCAGCTGATACCAGCCCATATAAGGTCATTAAATGTGCTATTCACTGACAGCCATGACGAGCAGAAGCAAACAGGCCATCGATTCATTTGTCTTTTTTCCGATAATGAAATAATGTATTGTATGTATACGTAATCGCATTGTATTGTATTGTGTATTGTAAATTTCTTCAATGGCAGTTCTATTTTCTAAAAATTATTTTGTTGTAATAATAAGCAGTGTTCTGAGAATTAAATTCACATGGCAGTTTATTACCTTTATTTGTTTCCAATTTGCACATTATTTATAATCACAATGCTGTATATTACCTTGGTTTTCTTTTTCTGTGCACCATTTCGCATTATTTGCACCATTTCGTCAGTTCTGCTGTGGGTCTTTGCACAGCTGTACTCTACCAAGTGTCAAGTGATGCGACAAATAAGTAAAGGTTTATACACAACTAGCTGTGCGTCACAGCTGAGGAAGCAAAGAACCAACAAACACGTAGCATCAGTCCCTCAGAGTGCCTTTAAAGATGTATAACATACGCATTAGAGTTCATTAACCCGCTGATATACTTTTACACATTTTACACAGCTTTTACGCAAAGGCATTATATTATAAAGACATTATATTTACGTTTATGAGTCAAAAATGCATTTCTTAGAACTACTTCTTTCTTTCCCCAAAGAAACATTTCTGTTAATTTTAAATCTTGGAATTATAAGTAACTTTAATTAGAATGAAACATTATGACATTATGATATAATGCTGTGATACGCCTGGAGAGCAGTAGCCTAAATGTGTGGTTATAGAAAATTAATCAACACCTTCTTGACCAATCAGATTATAGCATGCAGATTTGAGAGTTAAAGCATGATTTGATTTAATTTGATTTCAATCTGTGAAATAGTGCCTGTTACCAATACTGTTACCTACACAATGCACTGAATGAGATTGGTGAGTTGCTTATATCTCCAAGAGCCTTCAGTGAAGCCCTGGAAGATCGAAGATGGAAAGCAACGCTGAAAGTACAGCAACAGAAGCGCTGTCACATCTGTCTTTCAAAAGCTCAGTATCCTCTCTTAAAACAGTGCACTGTTTGAAACTTGTGATCCTGGTGGTTGACACACCATCCATGATGCAGGAGCTGAGGAACGTGTACATAAATAAAGATATTTATCAAATATGCTCGTCTACTGGTGTGGACAAGAGACATCTGGGAAGGCAGCATCTGGGAGGAGAAATCAAATGTAAATACATCTGGACTCCTCTCCCAACTCCCTCATGGGTCCCTCTCAGCGTTAGAGTGATGCCATCATGTATGGCGAGATATGACAACACGGAGTTGCAGCTGGACGCCTCTCCTGGTTTTCATACAGCACCCTCGTGGTGCCTCTGTGATATCATCATGAAGAGGGAAATGTCTTAGGTTTAACCTTGCTTGTCAATTTCGTATTTGTCATCAGTTAACCATAATGTAGTGTTCCACTTAACTATAAATGCAGCACCATGAGACTGCATAACCAGATTCTGTTGTCTGTTCCACTTACTTCAAACGCTGAAGTTCTACAGGCTTTACCTGTGTCATAAAAAGCAAAGAGTATGGAAAACATGCAGGGAATCCTCATTCCTATAAATACATGAGTTACAATTAATTTTTTAAGCAGATGCTTTTATCTGAAGGGACTTACAGTTTTGAGAAAGAGGGGAAATTCCAGGAGCAATGGGGCATTAGGGGCCTTGCTGAAGGGCCCAACAATGAAATCACTTTGGAACTGTCAACCATATCACAAGCACCACATCCTGCTAAGCCACATAGCAGCCTCCTAGGGTGTAAATAAATGGGTGTCACTATACTCTTTAAGACTTTCTGAAGAGAGATGGTGTCCAACTAAATTTTTGTGAGTTCCAGAAACAAAAGAGAAGAAATGTGTTTATTTCTCCAACAGTATAGATGTGATATCCAGCACTGGTCCATAGATCTTAGAGCCTCACAGGGAGAGTGGGGGCCTCTTAAACTGCAGTGGGCCTCAGAGCCTCACGCAGGGAGCGGGGGATCTCAAATCTCACTGTCTTCATCTGGAATTTGAGAATTTGTGATTGGCACCTCAAAACCCCAGAATGCCAGAAACTCCTAAATGATGGAGAATATTTATCTCCCATAGCCTAGATTTTTGCTTTCTGAAGTATTCTCCAGTGTTGTGAAAATCCTTCCTCTATCATGACAGTGTTTGTTAAACAATGCTGTTCATTTCACAGTGTCAACCCAAGAATGTGGCAATTTTTTAAAAGTTCTGTTTAAAAATGGGGAGTGTTTCAAAACCACGCCTGGCCTTTTTGTGCTTGTCATGGATAATCGGTCTACTCTGAGCAATTGGGCGTTCATGCAATTAAAAACTCAGACAAAGTTAGACCAGAGAAACACATTTGAAGATGGAACTAGACAGACTGCAAACCGCAGTCCTGGACTAGTCAGGCTTCAGAAGTAGGATTTTATCTCACTCCTCTCATTTATATCTACAACTCTTGAACATGCTCTCTTCAGTCAAGTTTCTGACTTTCTCATGCAGAACAACTTCTTGGACCCTCTCCAGCTTCTCTTCAGTCAAGGGACTTTGGGCCCCATGAAAGGACATTATATTGTGCCCCCAACTCAGACGGATCCAATTATGTTCCAAATGTTTAGGGTCCCTGTCACTCAGGCCCTTGAAATTGTCCTAACTCTCCCTCCTTCCCGCTTCAGCCCTGGACACTCAGCTGAGATTCTGCCCTGCTGACTGGATGCCTTTAAAGCTGCATCTTGGTCATTTGTCCTCATCTTGCTCGATCTTTTTGTGGCTTTTGACACAGTGAACCACAAGACCGTCTATGGCATTACAGGGAATGCTCGGAGCGGGTTTGACTTTTTCCTATCAATCAGATAATTCAAGTGGGGTGCAGAGGTGGCCAAACCACATCTAGTAACAACTGGTGCCCCCAAAGGTTCAGTCCTCAGCCCTCTTTTCTTTAAGTACACCACTTCTCTAGGTCTGAACATCCAGGCACAAGGCTTTGCCTACCATTACTATGCTGATGGCATTCAGCTGTACCTAATCTTCCTTTCCAAGTACACCACAGACTCTATTCAGATTCCTGCAACCCTTGCCAACCTACCAGTCTGGATGAAGGATCACCAACTCCAGCTGAACCTCTCTAAGACAGAGCTTCTTGTCTTCCCTGCCAGCTGTACCCTACACCATGACATCACTGAACAGCTTAAAGCAGCATTAACTCCACTGAGGTCTGCCAGGGAGCTGGAGTAATGAAACATGACCAGCTGTCTTCTGCTGCGCACATAGCAGTGTAGTGCTGATCTTGTAGAATCGTCCTGTAGAACATCAGGTATATCAGGCCTAATTTGTTATAGCATGTAGCTCAGATTCTATTTCAAGCCCTTATCATTTCATGGCTAAGCTACTGTAACTCCTTTCTGATAGGGCTTCTGCTCTTAATCCACTGCAGATAATTAAATGCTCTCATGTTACCTCCATCCTCGTTTCTCTTCATTGGCTCCCTATAGGTGCTCACAGAAAGATCAAATCTGTTGTGCTGGCTTTCAGAGTCTTCAACTGAAAAGAACTCAATTCCATCAAGTCACTCATCAGGACCTACATCCTGCCTTGCCCTCCTCGGTCAACATGCCAATGCCACCTGGACTTGGTCTCACTCTTTCTGATGTGTGGTTCCTTGATGGAGGAATGAGCTGCCAAATCATATCTGGTCATCAGATTCTATCCCTTTGGAAGCGAACATGAACACAGACACACTGTCTGCTGCAGGACGCAGGGTGTGACAGTGACGTTAAGAAAGAAACCTTCAGGAGGAATTTTTATTTACACTGATGGGTTTAAATAAGGTCAAACCTGATGAATATTGCGTGGCTCAGTGGGGTGGGACGTACCAGTGAGAAGTAGGTCGTAGTTTCAAATCCCAAGTTACACAGAGTAATTGAGCAAGGTCCTTAACCCCCATCTGCTAGAGGGACTTTTGACCTTGATTTCTCACTTTGGATAAAAATGTCTGTGTATATAAATATAATGAATGCCGAACTGTTAGCACATCAAGAACACAAGACCACACATGAAGAGACCAATATTGCAGACAGGGAGATCAGCATTTGAAATGAGCTTCCTGCTTGTGGAGGAACTGTTTGATAAACACACACCAGTACCACTTAAAAAATGACCATTAGTTGGATTTAATACAACAACCACCCAATGACCTGAATCACCTCTTGCTGTTGGTAACAGTGCATCTGACCCTACAGCACAGGGACATACATTAAACTGTGACATTTGGCCGTATATGAAATGTGATGTGTGTCACCACAGAGTGTTCTATGGCATGAGCATCTGCTGCCCCTTGAAGGTAATATGTAACAAACCCTGAAAGCATCGTTACTATCCAGGCCACAGCCTGCAGATTTCAGCAGATGAAATCACTTTGTAGACGGAAAGTAATCAACTGCACAATGCGGGAGTAACCATGAGGGTCAGGTAGCCTGCTACTGCCATTAAGGTCTGAGAGTGCCGCTCAACTCAAAGAGCATAACCAATCTGCATGATGAAGGCTTTCCAGACAATATTGTTTCATTCTGTGGACAGTAAAATGACGAAACAGGCAGCAATTTTTGCATTATTAAAGACTGCAGAGCTCTCCTCCTGCGGTTTTATTTTTGTTACAGATTTTCATTCTCTTTTACTGTCAGTTCTATCTCACGGAGCAACATTCTGTTAATACCGTGAGACTCTTGACCTGAACTGTCCCAGTAAATAGCCAGTTAAACTGTGAAAATTGTAAGTTGCTCCTCCAAGACAATTAACCGTCTCCAGTGCCAATGTGCAGTGTTCCCCTCTGCACTCATTTCGCTGTAAATCTGCCAGAATCACCAGTCTTGGGGGAAAACATTGTCTGTAAGGATAAACAAAGCAGCCAGAATGATCCACTCCAGCAAAACTGTTTAGCAAACACAGGCGAACACTCAGGCCCCACCTCAACTGGATGTCTGCTCTGCTCACTTTCTAAGGGAAAACAGGGGTACAGGGTTCCACCTCTGGGTGGGTGTAAAGGGGTTCTCCAGAGGGGTGTTTTGGGAAATGGTGCCCCTCCATTGGTACTATGAAGTACTATTAACTCAGGCCATAGTTCCCTGGGGGTGTGGGGGAGAGGTTGGTGAATTTCCAAAAATAAAAGATATACTTTTAGACCTGAAATTTTTAAACGACATATGTTGTGATCAAAAACCCCCCAGTATATAGGGATGGCCCACAGCATCCAGAAAGGCACCTAATACCTCCCCCATGGGCTATTTGACCCTCTGCCTTCTGGAAGTCGTGCAGCATCTTGCCCATTAAACGTCTTAATGCCCATGCAAACTGACCATGATACTTTGGCATCACATGGACGACACTTGGAAACTTCACTTCACAAAACCAAACTGCAGCGACAGCACATTCATACAAATGCAGGACTGCACATGTTTTATTAATTACGGTCAATAAACAAAAGGCATTTTATTGCCTTTTTTAAAGTTTATTTTTATTGACTGTTGTGGTTTTTAGCGGTCTATAAAAGCTCTGCATTTCGTTCGTACTGACCATAAACTTCACCCTGACCTTGAAATGGGATGAGGTGATACAGCAGTAGGATGGAGAGAAGCATCCAGTAGTCAGTATGCTAAAAACATTTGTTGACTTGTTCCCCATTTCTACAAGTGGAGTAACATACCTAGCAGTACATCATCTCCACACCCATTTTAGCTTATAGCCGTACTTTATCTCCTTACACAATCTAAGACACACCCCTATATTACCTCCACACAGTTTAATTAAGGCCTGCCCCTTCTTCATTCCCACGCACAGTTTCATTAAGGCCTGCCCCTACTTCATTCCCACACACAGTTTAATTAAGGCCTGCCCCTACTTCATTCCCACACACAGTTTAATTAAGGCCTGCCCCTTCTTCATCTCCACACTCAGTTTAATATGCGTTCTTTTATTGTCAGTGTTCCATCACTGGGCAGGTGAGTGTGTGTAACTATTCCTGTAAATATATACAGACTAATCACAGGAGCCCTTCCTGAAAAACATACAGAGAAAGATTCATCATTCAGACGATCCCTACAAATATATACAGGAAAACTCTTCCCTCAGACAATCCCTACAAATACATACAGGAAGACTCATCCTTCAGACAATCCCTACAAATATATACAGGAAGACTCATCCTTCAGACGATCCCTGGAAATATATACAGGAAGACTCATCTCTCAGACGATCCCTAAAGATATATACAGGAAGACTCATCCCTCAGATGATCCCTACAAATATATACAGACTAATCACAATGCCCTTCTTGTAAATATACACAGAAAGTCTCCCAGTCTCCCAAGATCCCCCAGCCTCCACAGACTCTATATTCATACTGGATCAAAGGTATAAGCGGTCAGTTTAATCTGTATGTTAATTAGTTTTCAAAAAGAATCTCACTTAAATATTCTTTCTTTACATTCTTATTCTGAATTTTCTTCTATCTCATGTTTCTGATCAATTAGGCACACTGCAAGTTTAAGGCAGTAATGCAAAATGCACAGCTGGGACTGGATGTCATGGAAATAGCTGGCTTTACAATTGCCTGACTGAAATAATATAGCAAGCCCATTCTCCTGGAGCTTGGCGGCTATCAGCAGCTATTATTAAAAGCTCAGAGACTAGAAGACAGAGGAAGAAAAGAAATGAGAGGCCCCAAGTAGCAGTGCAGATGATGGAGGCAGAGTGGATTACACCCAGTGAAGATGGAGAGTGTGGGACAGTGTTCAGTGTGGGACTGTGTTCAGTATGGAGTGGTCAGTATGGAGCAGTGTACAGTGCAGGGCAGTGCAGTGGTCAATATGGATCAGTGGTGAGTGTGGGACAGGGTTCTGTGTGGAGTGGTGAGCATGGAGCAGTGGTCAGTGTGGGAGCATGTTTAGTATGATGTGGTCAGTGTGGGACAGTGTTTAGTATGGCTCAGTGCTCAGTACAGGACAGTGGTCAGTGTGGGGCAGTGGTTATTATAATGTGGTCAGTGTGGGACAGTGTTTAGTATGGGTCAGTGGTCGGTGTGGGACAGTGATCAGTGTGGGGCAGTGACCAGTGTGCAGCAGTAGCCAGTACAGAGTTGTGAAGGGGGACAGTGTTTGGAGTCACCTGCACCACCCGTTTCAGGGCTTCTTTCCTCACGCCATAGGGTCACTAATCAACCAGCACTTTTGCTGCACTGCTGTTTGTCCTACTGCGCCTCCATGCACTGTAACCATGTCATAAGAATTTCATTGTGTTTTTTTGAACACATGTGACAGTAAAACTTGAAACTGAAACATCTATAGATAGAGGGTTGAGAGAGTCAGGAGTGGCAGATTTCTTGGGGTGCATTTAGAAGAACACCTTACCTAGACCCTCCACACCTCCACCCTAGCTAGAAGCTGCAGCAGCATCTCCATGCCCTGTGGTAGGTGAGGGGTGCTGGTCTTCCACCCATCTTCTCCATCTTCCAAAGGAGCACCGTAGAAAATGTTCTGACCAACTACATCACTGTCTGCTTTGGAGATTTGAAAATTGCACAGTATCAGACAGAAAGCATACAGTGGAAAAAAAAAATCCTTGGACCCCCCTTCTCATTGTAACAACAGACCCCCCCCCAGGTTGGTCTCCCATCTTATACAGGAGTGTCCGAGTCAGTTTTATTAGCTTGGAAGCCGCCTCCCCCCTCAGGCTGCCAGGACATTACTGCCTTCACTAGGACCTACCTGAGCCCAACCCACCCCCAACATGGTACTAGTGACGCTATTATATCCATCCATCCATCCATCTATCCATCCATTATTATTCATGCATTCATTCTTTCATTTGTTCATTTATGTTGTTGTTGCTGCTGTTGCAGCATGCTCTTTGTGTGTCGCACTGTGGTGCTGAGGAAAAGTTATCCAGCGCCATTGTATACCAGTGATTAATTGATTAATTGATTAAATAAAACTGCTCCAGGCAGCTCCACAGAAAAAAAGACAAATACACACAATAAAACCTGCATTAACAGAGTTGGTATCTGTGTTTGTGTCTAAGTGTAAGGATGCAGGTTTTGTGAATTCAGTTTAAAATTCTTGGCATGTATTCACTGATAACAGATTGCATAACTAATAATAATAATAATAATACATTTTATTTATAATGCCCTTTACATCAGAAGATCTCAAAGGGCTACAAGTTAAAAT
>JAODJW010000039.1:17800014-17814413 GCA_026777045.1 Hyperopisus bebe | reverse complement strand
ATGGGACATGTGACCAGGAGCCAGCGAGTTGGGATTAGTTATGTACAGCATGGATGGGACATGTGACCAGGAGCCAGCGAGCTGGGATTAGTTGTGTACAGCATGGATGGGACATGTGACCAGGAGCCAGCGAGTTGGGATTAGTTATGTACAGCATGGATGGGACATGTGACCAGGAGCCAGGGAGCTGGGATTAGTTATGTACAGCATGGATGGGACATGTGACCAGGAGCCAGCAAGCTGGGATTAGTTATAACTATCATCACTTTCTCAAAACACGTACTGGCCTCTAAACAACAGCCCACAGGGAACGCAGTATTGCAGCTGCTCAGTAAATATTTCTGAATCTCAGTTATGGTTCGTAGTTAATTTAAACCAATGACAACATCTTAAAAATAAAATGTTTGGAGATCTTCTAACCAGGACCAGCTCAGCGTCCCATCAGGTTAGGGGTGAGGAAGAAAGGCCATCACCGTATACAAACACAAAATCCATGAGTCACTGATACCCCTGGACTCATTACAGTTGGTTATAATGTCAAGTCAAGTAAAGTAATTTTATTTATAAAGCACATTTACAAACACCACTGTTTGTCAAAGTGCTGTACAACATGGTAAATAGACACTATACAGCCACAGAAAAAATAAAGCGACCTCAACACATTTTTTCGCTTCACTCATTTTTGCAGTTTATGGGTTTGCATCTGTAAATAATATGGTAAATAAAATGTCACTTCTGCCCTCTACCTGGCTGGTTTAACGGTCCTTCCCAGTGTCTCCTGCTTCACCTTATCCCTGTGTACTGCTGCCTTAGCAAATTTGAACCTGGACCCAACCTGCTACTCAGCATATCCTTCAGCCGGCCTGTTTCTCATCAGCAAGTGCTGATTATAAGTAAAGCTGTTTGAGATTCAGTCCACCTGCAAATATAATGAACATGCTGTTCAATGGTAGATCAGCCAGACTGATAGACCAAGTCTGTGAGAATCTTACTGTTCAGAACAGCATCACTACTTCATACCTTCAAAGCTGCAGACCACTTTCAAAGAAAGCTCGCTTTTTATTTTCAGCTTTTACTGACGTTTATGTTCTTTCACCAGTAAAAATGCCTGAGTTTCATGTATGTTTTTAAAGGACCAAAATCTTTGTCTTTGATATTTTGCTTGTTTGCTTGTTTGTGGTTCTTCGTTTTACGTAACTCAAAGGCTATCATTTCCAGTTTACTATTCTGAATGCCCTCAACGGTCCAAATTTCACGAATATCAGTGTCTGGCAGACGTTTGGGACTGAGAGGAACACTAACCTTTCAATTACAATTCTGCGTATTATAAGAACTGGAGGTCGCAGAGGTCATATGAGGTTATTTGCTTTTTTCAGTTACCTTTGTAAAGAGTCAGAAACATAATAAATACTTATTCATAAAAACATATATAGGTATATAAAAGAAGGACATGGTTGTCTGCTTGGCGACTTGATTATAAGCTTCCCTGAAAGTTTAGCAAGAGACAGTTTTACCAATAGCAACAGTCCAATTTTGTGACAGAGTGATTTACACAATGAAGGCGGGCAGTGCCAGGCGACGCACATGTGGTGCTCTAAGCAAACCACATCATTGATGCCCCCTGGGTATAACTTCATTGCACGATTTCACTTTGTCCCGGATGGTGCGTGCCGAACGAGGGGTGGGGATGCTGGCGAGTGAAGCTGGCAGAGGGCACCGGAGGTTTGCTAAGTTGGCAGCCCCTCAAGAATATGCCGCCCTTAGCAATCGCCCATCGTACCCCTGCCAGGATCCACCCATGAACACAGGGCTTGTGGGTGTGGCCAGGTGGTGTCTATCTCATGTGGAGAATCTTCTCTTCGCTTGTTATGTGAAAGTTATACTTTGATTTGGCTCTGAGGGCAGCAGTGACAAAAGATAACTAAGCATGTTCACTTACAACACACATTTTCGAAGTTCTTACAAAACTGTGCAAAAGTCTTAGGCAGTCAAAAGAAATGTTTAATGCTATTTATCTGGGTAGTAAGTGCCCATTTGCTCAGATCAAAACATAGAATTTAACATTAGAACATTCACGGCCTGGCCAAAAAAAAGTCGCCATTTGAATTTTTCGTTGGACCGCCTTTAGCTTTGATTATGGTGCACATTTGTCATGGCATTGTTTCCACAGGCTTATGCAACATCTCACCCTTTACTTTCATCCAGATTTGCATTCATCTCTCACCGAGATCCTGTATTGACAAGTGAGTTGAACCACTCCATAAAGCCTTTTTTATCACACCCCAAAGACCTTCAATGGGGTTAAGGTCACAACTCTGTGGTGACCAAGTCGTACGTGAAAAAGATTCCTCATGCTCCCTGAACTACTCTTTGACAATTTGAACCCAATGAATCTTGGCATTCTTGCCCTGGAATATGTCCATGCCAACAGGGGAAAAAATCCATTGATGATGGATGGAGGTGTAACCTGGCCATTCAATAGATTCAGGTACTCAGCTGCCTTTACTTTATTGCTGCATAACGTTGCTGAGCTGAAACAATGATCCAGTAATTGGCTCTTAAGTATTTGCGGATATAAATTCAAATGGTGACCTGTTTTGGCCAGGCAGTGTATGAGAATGCACAGTAACACAATAAAAGCTAGTAATAACGTCTTCCATTCTCCAGAAGGTTTCTGATATCTTGCTGGACAGCTAGATGAACACCGCTTCAGTTCCCAAACCTCTCCTCAGGGGCACCGCAGCCGTTCCTTGTGTTTATTAAATTTCACCTTTGGCTCAGTTAATTAATTAACTTAATTAGTTAAAAAAGTCAATGAGATATTGAGCTACATGAGGTGTGTTAGTGGTTGAATAAAAAAAATATGCAGGTGTATTGTATGGTTGCTGCAAATACTGGGGTGATTTTAGCAGAAGTTTTGAAATGGCTAAGTTGACACACTTTGACAGGCATAATATTTTATATTATTTTACATCAACGTAAAAACAATTTAAATTTCAATTTCTTTGGTTGCCTAAGACTTTTGCATAGTACTGTATGTGCGTGATTGGAAAAATCATCTTGTTTTAAACATTTAATACTTTCTTTGTATTAACATGATGAGCACATAAACCATCAGGTAAATAAAGGCAACAATGCAATTTTGAAAGTTTATATTAAATTAAAAAAATAAATAAAAATCAATTCAGTTTGCCCCAGTATGCAGAGGACAGGACTGGGCCCTGCATTTCATCAATGTGGAGGCTATTGTCAGCTGAACACTTTCACTAAGTTTTTCCCTTAATGGAAAATAAACTTATTTCTGTTTCTGAAGGACTCAAAGTTGCTTAGATGCTCCATCTGTTTCTAGCTAGTATCTAATCAATAACAAGCACATTTCAGTTTTATATTTAGGACTGATGAGGGTGAAATCTGGTCATGTACGTATACTCACGGGCATTTGCATTTTATTTATTTTACAGACACTTTTATCCATAGTGACATACATTTTTTGAGAGGGCATGGTCAGACTGTCCCAGCAGCAATTGGGGCATAAAGGTCTTTCTCAGGGGGCTAAAGATAAAATAATCAGTCTGCAGGCCCAAGGATTTGTCCTTGCGACCTTCCAATCACAGGAATACCATCATACCTCACTGAGGCACGCACTGTCCCTACAGACATGGCACAGTTCAAAGGAGCACATCCAAATGCATGCAGCCACATCTGAGGTTTGTATTTTTGATGCCCACGAGTACATGGTTCACCACAGCCTGTGCCAGACCACGGAACCCTGTCATTTCAGGAACTGCCGGGACAGGCAGGCTGCCTAGTGACATCGCAGCGGATAAGAAATGCAAGTTCCATGGGGAATCCAGCACGTTTGTGGACTGTAGGACAAAAGAGGTTTCTTCAAGGAATTATGTGCTTATGATTTTCTCAATGCTGAAGACAATAGCTCTCTCATTTAAGAGAAAACATGTGAAACGGTAACTGCAGCGTAAGCCTGCGCAGAGCTGAGCAGACTATGGTGCAGTTTCCATTGATGTAGATTTTGCACATTTTAAAGATGCGAACTGAAAGTCCGGTAACTGACGCTCTCATGTTTAGAAAAATCTCTCAATCATTACTGAAAACGTTTGTGGATTCAGTTGAGGTGCTTTTTCCAGCGAGCCAAAAAAAAAAAAAAAGATGCAATTCATAAAACCGCAATGGAAACAGAATTTACGTATCAGAAGATATGCAGGATATGACAGTTAGTTCTTCTAGAGCTACAGCATGGATCTTAATCTCGCGGGATTTTAAATGCTGATAACTGCTGCATATGGGATTGTGCAGTCACAGGCCAGTCAGAGTGATTATCCTGACCCCTGTCCATCATCAAAAGAGTCTACAATGGGCACAGGAGCAACATAAGTAGACCTTGGAGATATGAGAGAAGGTCGCCTGGTCTGAAGAATCCTGTTTTCTGTGGCATCACATGGACGGCTGGATACATGTCAAGCATCTGGGAGATGCATTGGATTAACAAGGTCGATTCCTGGCTACACACCCCTACAGGCGGCAGAGCTTGATGCACTGTGTCATGACACATTACTCCTGTGACCATCACCAGAATTATCTGTGTTTTGTACCAAATATAGCCTTTGTTCATATCTTGGCCGTACACCCTGTCAGAGGATCATGGTATTTCCCTACTCAGACCACTGTGAGTAGGTCAGAGATCTAACCCACAAATCCCTAACTCAAATATCCCTAATTCAAAGAGCACTAACTCTGAGAATGTCAACCCACAGAGCCCTAATTCACAGATCCCTAATCCAAAGAGCACTAACTCTCCGAACACCAACCCATGTAGCCTTAACTCACAGAGCCCTAACTCACAGAGCTCTACTCCACAGAGCAGGTCCTGCAGCACATTATGCCGGCTCTGTAACACGGTGTGTTACTGTGAGTTATGAATGCATAAATGTGTCTGCAGTTTCATTCAAACTCTGGCAGTATTTTTAGGGAAGTATGTAGGCTTGAATGATGAACAGTGCTGGAAAGTCCATTTTCTTTTATGATACGTCTCCCTGTTTTTCCGGCATGGATGCCGTTTCTCACATTATGCAGATCGGTTTCGGGGGGTGCTTTTTGGGCCTCAGCCATGATTGGGGGCTCTATCGTATCTTCAGGCTCAGTGCTCCTCTGAGCCTGTCCACCCTGGTCTTCAGAGAGCCACTTACTGTAAGATGAATGAGTCATATGACAACGCATGTTATGCTGGTTTGGTTAGGTTTCTTTCCTGGTTCTACAGAACCTATGTACCTCTTGACCCAAAACTGTTTTATGTCAGTAAATGACACTGACACTTGACTGGTAAGTGCTTTTGGAAAGTCAAACTGACATAAATTCAAATAACGCTTAAGTAATATTTAATCATATCAGAATCAGAAAACATTATTAACCCCAGAGGAAATTGCTTATGCTACTGCTCAGAAGATCAAAAGATCAAAAAAGTGCATGACAGGGTACAAAAAATGTATGTATATATCATGTTTGGTAAAGGCCATTTCCTCTGCTTTCACATCAAAATAGAAATGATACTTGTAAAAACAGTAAACAGATGGTAACACTTTACATTAACTGCACCTTCATAATGCTTCTATATTGCATTCATAAAACGTTCAGTGCACCTTCATTAGGTAATCATTAAGTATTCATAAAACATCATGTATGTATACCTTAACATCCTAACATCCCTTAACAGCTGTAATGAACATTAATGACAAACATTATATAATAATAACAAACATAATAATTGTATAATAATGTAATGTTTGTTATTAATGTATGATAAAGGTGTTAAGGGATGTTAGGATTTTTAAAATGTACTTGCATGCTGCTTATGAATGTTCTATGAATGCATTATGAAGGTGCAGTTAATGTAAAGCGTTACCAAACATATTTGTAAATGCACTGCATGTGATCACTGAAACGAAACACAGGGACTAAAATGAGCAAGACACATGTGCAGAATCCAGAATCTAACAAAGCTTTTTTGAACTGCAGCAAATAAACGAGTCAGAATTGCAAAGAGAATTTCTTCACATGAGATTTTGCTGCATTTTATTTACTGTTGTTTGGCTGACAAAGACCTGGCCTAGTTTACCGCAGGAACAGCTGCAGGAGAGAGTGACTCACGCTCCATTATTTAAAGCTCTACAGCACTGGCTATATTAGGCATTACCAGGGAGAAGCGGCCCTGCATTAATTACGAACGCCCTTTTTGTTGTCAGATATGGCATCTAAGCACAGATATAAACACCCAGACAATCTTTCCCTACATGAAGATGCGTACGGGGTGGGGGTTGGCCCCTACTAGATTTATTCACAAGCTGCCATGAGGAGAAACTCAGCAACAGCCAAGAAGTTCATTGTCCAGCTGCCATATCTGGGTAGCATCCCACATCAGGACCACATGGACAAGGAGGATGCTTCTGAGAACATTCCACCAATCGTCAGGAACTTCATAGGCCAGCTGATAGGGTAGCAACCTGCATCAGCACCACGTTGACGAGAAGGACGCTTCTGAGAACGTCCCACCATATGTCATCTCTCTGATGTTTTTTTTGAGACTATGTTTTTCCATGAGGGAGTGTGTCTGAGTTCAAGCAGCTAAAAACAATGTTTTTTTTTTCCAAAACCTTTTTGAAGCAGATGGTGGCTCCGCTGTGACTCTGTAGATGTTTGTGTTGATGACTGAATGATTAATCACCACTATCACATATGGTCACATCAACAGTTAGCACCTTAGTCTTTGCAGAGATGTTCGACAGTCACGGTTTATCTGCAGAAATCTGTAAACAGTTTATCTCGAGATGCAGAGACATAGAAATGGGACATGGGCAGGATCCAGAACAAAAGCAGCTCAATTAAATAACCCAAATAAATGGCTTCTGACCAAAACAGCACATTCAAGCATATGGATATAACTGAAAACAAGGTGTTTCTTCAAGATGGAGATAAGGCCACTTTTGCAGGCTTAACATCACTTAACTACAGAAGGGCTTGAGATCTGACTGCCTCAAATACTCATTTCAAAGGCACAATCAAGGGCTCTAATAAAACACTATTTGCGCTGTGTTTGCATCATCATATCAAACACTACAGACTATCTGGCATCTGATTAAGTCACTCAGTTTGAATTGGAGGTGTGGTTAGTAATGCAGCTTGGCACAGTTTTATGAAGGTAACCTGAATAAAAGCTATGCACAGACATCACCGACATGTTTATTGTGCTTCACATCAGGATTTCACAGAATCTGAATTCTGAATTATACTTATTTTTCTCAACATCACACTAAAGATTGTGCAACAACCCACCATTTCAACATTTGTTTAAAAGTGTCAATGAGAGTCTAGTAGAAAATTAATATAGTAGCAATATAGCAATAAACATATCAACAAAAATAATAAAAATAAAAATAGTAACAATAATACCTGGATCCCCCCCAGCCTTGTCTCCTAAGTGGGTGGAGTATAAATAGTCATTATATGCAGGTTTCCTGTACCCCTACAACAGGGGTAAAAATGCACCATTAACAGATTGACAGACTACAAGCAAAGCATTTATTAATCAAAAAATTAGTGAGCAGAAGTTCAGCAAAGAAGAAAAATGTGAACTGCAGCGCAGTCTGGAAATATCCAGCGTGGTGGAGAGTGAGGGAGCCTTTTTAGGATCCTATTAATTATGGGACACATAATATAAAGTTAGATATGGGAATTACTGCCTTTGCGTGCTTTTGGAAAGAAAATATACAACATCAGCGTTGTATCTCAAACCACCCATAGCAGGGCTGTCTGTGATTTCTGAAAAGAACTTTTAACATCTGAAAATGGGTCCGTTGGTGAAGAGAGACTAAGACAACCTGATCTGCTCAATCTTTAATTCTTCTAACAAGAATAAGAGGTCTCTCCTCAAAATTCTCAGGTTTATGCTACAAAACATTTCAGACATTACAAAGAGATAATGTATCTTCAGTTTAGGAATGATTTCTGCTTCCCCCTCTACTTCCTCCCCAATCTACCCATTTTCCCCTTTGTTTCCTCCACCTACTTCCCCCTCTGCCTCCCCTCCACCCACTTCTCCCTCTGCTTCCTCTACCCAGTTCCCCCCCTGCCTCCCCCATTAGCTTCCCCCTCTGCATTCCCCAGCCACTCCCTATGCCTGCTTCTCCTGTCTGCTTCCCCTGCCTGCTTTCCTTACCCACTTTTCCTATCTGCTTCCTCTCTCCGCTTCCCTGACCTGTCGGCCTTCCTTGGCCTTCCAGCTCCATGTCCCCCTCCCAGCTGCACACACACCACTGTCATGTGAAGATATAGGATTCCGACTCATTACGCCAGCTGCAGACAGAGGCTGCTCCATAGCTTATAAGAATGCTGGTATTCATGCTGTGCAGAAAGTGGGCTGCTTCTGAAAGCCACAGGACTTCAGAAGGAAATGCTAGCAATCCCACCATGAACAAATTGATTTCATGAAGTGACAATGATGACCCATTCAATCCAGCTTTAACAGCAACACCTCTACAGTATCTGCCTGTTTCACTTTCTGCTGATTTCTGCTCTCTTTGGACTTATCAGCTTCTCTGAAATATCACCATCTCACTCTTGATTTCCTGCTGTAGTAATATATGGAAAGTAGTAGAAAAATACTAAGATTTTGACAGATTTATGACACTGCCTTGAAGTAATAAGAGAAATTTTCAGTTGTCTCTCAGCACTTGAAATTCTTGTCATATCAAGTAAGGTGTGCCATTAGTAAAATTATCAAGCATCTAATCACTTCTGTGACCAGCCTCTATAGGCTTCCTTTTTGACCACGCTCAATGAGCTTTCTCTGTGACTAGCCTCTATGGGCATTCTCTGTGACCAGCCTCAGCAAGCTTCCTCTCTGAGCTTCCTCTGTTATCTTCCTTTGTGAGCTTCCTCTGTGACCAGCCAATTTGAGCTTCCACGGTGACCAGCCTCTGTAGGCTTCCTCTGTAACCAGCCACTGTGAGCTTCCTCCTTGACCAGCCTCTGTGAGCTTCCTCTGTGACCAGCCACTGTGATCTTCTTCTGTGACCAGCCTCTGTGAGCTTCCTCCAAGACCAAACTCTGTGATCGTCCCCTGTGACCAGCCTCTGTAAGTTTTCCTTGTGACCTTCCTCTGAGACCAACCTCTGAGCTTCCTCTGTGAACTTCCTCCATGACCAGCCTCTGTGAGCTTCCTCTGTGATCTTCCCCTGTAACCAGTCTCTGTAAGTTTCCTTTGTGAGGTTCCTTTGTGACCAGCATCTGTGATCTTCCTCTATGAGCTTCCTCTGTGACCAACCTCTGAGCTTCCTCTGTGATCTTCCCCTGTGACCAGCCTCTCTAAGTTTCCTTTGTGAGCTTCCTCTGTGAGCTTCCTCTGTGACCAACCTCTGAGCTTCCTCTGTGATCTTCCCCTGTGACCAGCCTCTCTAAGTTTCCTTTGTGAGCTTCCTCTGTGAGCTTCCTCTGTGACCAACCTCTGAGCTTCCTCTTTGACTACTGAAGGTACCCCTGCCTGTTCTTCCAAAGACTAGTTATAAAAATGAGCACAGGGTGTTCCTGCATTTATCATGGACATTGCACATTGCGTGATATTCATAATTCATACTCATATTGGATGCGCTGTGTATATCTGCGCAAAAGGAATTTTGGAGAATCGACAGAAAAAAGTTCCTCAATGTGCCTCTATCACATTTACAGCTACAGGAGACTCAGGGTGGAAGAGGGTGGGGTAGCAGTAAGGTCAAATCCAGAAAAAGTAGTGAGAGAGCTGTATAAGAACGAATAAGACAGTCTGATGCAACACATCACACAGCAGCTAATGCTAACCCTAACCCAGTAACCCTATTAGCTTAAGTCAGGGTCATTTCTTCAAAGTGAAATAACCCAGGATGGGGTGCCAACTCATCACATGCTATGCAGATCATTTGCAAATTGGCAACTCCACCTTAGCATGTTTTTGAAATGGGGGGGGGGTGTCTGGAAGAACCCCCACAAGAACACCAAGGGAACATGCAAATGTCACGTACATAGAGCTGGGATGGGGACTAGAACCCTGGTCTCCAAAAGGGTGAAGCACCCATGCTAGACATGGCACCACCCCTGTCAGCATTATTTCACCTATATTCCTTTTCTCACACAGAAACTAATCGCAAACAAATAAACTTACTAGTCAACATCTTTCAAATCAATATTTAGAAGACACAGACAGAGAAAAGACCGAAAATATTGAGTTTTTATTCAGTTTCATTTGTACTGCAAACTAACTGATATTTAGAGACAGATTATTTTGCTTTTAGGGCAGGAGCACGCATATTCTTAGGCTTCCTCAAACATCTCACTATCTCTCAGAATCAGTGTAGCTAACCTACCAAACTGAAAAGATTCTTTTCTCATTAATGATATTTGCATGGCAGCTTCTCAGCCAGGAAAAATAAGACCTTCACAAGCATGCGTGTCTTTTGAAAAGGGAAATATTTGGTTACGGACGTTGGGCAGCTGTGCTGCCTTATACCTCCACAGTGGGGGGTTTGCATCCAGCTCCCAGACTTTGTGTGTGGAGTTTGTATGTTCTCCTGCGTTTCTTCCGGGTCCTCCTGCAACCCAAAGACATGCAGGTAGGTGAATTGATGTCTCTACATTGCCAAAATTGCGAGCTAGTTTGTACCGCCTGGAACGGACTGGCATCCCATCCAGGGTGTTCCCCTGCCTGGTGCCCTAAGCTGTCTGGGATAGGATCCAGACGGCCTACAACCCTGGACTGGATAAGCAGTTGGAAGGTGGATTCATGGAATATTTGGTTAATGGAAAGTATTTTGGTGAAGTGGGGAGGTTGTGTCGTGTCGGGGTCAGGCAGCACTGTGATGTGACATTCCCACAGCATTTTTTTACACGGAAGGGAAAGGTCAGTGAAGGCACATAGTAAGGAAGGGCACAGTGTAGCGGGAATAAGACGGCTCATATATGACACATGTTTTATGGAACATACCAGAACCTTGGGAGATCAAACAGCTGCTTCTGCAGCTTTCTGTGTTTGGTTGCCTGTATGAGAATGCTGGTATCTTCTGGGTGTCAGGAAGCCCACTACCCGAAGATGCCCTGCAGGCCAAACAGGAAGAGCTTCCACATGATGCGGGTATAAAGTTATGGATGCAACCTTGGGGTTTGGCAGGCAGCTGATCTTGGTCCTCCAGAGTATTTTTTTTCTCCTTACTTGGGAGTTTTTGGTTAAACTCCTCCGTCTTCCATCATTCTTTCATTCCTTCTTCCCTTTTCAATGGTTCTTGTACCTTTTTGTATAAATGTTTCTGTCAAGTGCCTGGGGGCAACAGTATTGTGAAGGGTGCTATACAAAAACCAAATTAAACTGAACCTTGAGACACCATGAGGCTCCGGATGCCCTTGGAGTGTTTGGTGCCATTTCCTTGCACTTGAGTTCTGATTCTCGATGACCCTGAAATCAGTGAATGCACTTCTGTCCAGACGGCCGTACTCCACCTCTGTTTGGTGAAATGCGGCCGCAGTTGGAGTGTGAAGAGCATTTCTTCAATGGGGAGGAACAGCCACTTCATTAATGAGCGACAGTGGGTGGAGACAGAGGGGGCCTGTGAGCCAAGCGCTCCCCCGCTTCCTCCGCCACTGTGGCTCCCTTCCATTCCACACTGGCTCCATTATCCACTCACCAATCGTATCCTGCTCACCACAGCTTCCAGGGGGAGACCGGAGGCCTGAACACAAAGCGAGTGGGAACTGAACCAGCTGCATCATAGAGCTCAATCATCTTACGGTCATCTTGAAGGCCATGGACCTACCTTCAGAGGCCATCAGGTTCTGTCAGCATGCAGTGCCCCTGGAGCTGGGCGATAAGTGCCTTGCTCAAGGGCTCAATGGAAGCATCAGTCTGCTGACCACAGGATTTGAACCAGAAATCTACCGTCATCCTTGCCCTGCATCTGTTGTTCTACAAAGTTCTTCCTCAATCTCTGATGTGTGGATATATGCATAAAATAATAGCTTCTTTTTAAAATTTCAAACACTTCTGTATAATATTAAGACTTACTTCGAAATACGAGCCATTTAGACCTTAGGCAAATGCACAAATCCCATGGTCTTAACAATGGTTTAAACCACAAACTGTTTAAAACGGTCTCATCACATCAAAGGCAGTTTCAGCAATGCAACGTTCCCGCATCCTTTGTCTTTCTTGGAAATGCTCCATCACTCTTTGCCTTAGAAATGCTTCCAGCTTCTTTGGGCCGAGATATTTGTAAATTATCAGGACAAACTCTATGGCTGCATTGTGCTTCAAAATGAATGCAATTTTCATTTTTTTTTTACATTGATAAATCCCAGTCTTTATACAAACAAAGTACATTTATTTGGGATCATTACTATTGGTCAATCCAAACTATACAGAAAAAGGAATCTGGCCCGACCTGCAACCCCCTGCCAGATAAGCAAACAATCATCAGCTCTGGATATTACACTTTTAACCTTCTCTAGGGTTAGTAAATCTGACTTATGTAAATAATTACTTTGTGGAACGGATCACTTATTGAAGAACTGCCTGTACACATTTTTGCCCACAGCCTTGACCAGGATAAGTGGTTGAACTATGGATGGATAGATGGATGTAAATTTATATAACGGTCATGAATTTTGGGATCTTGGCCTTTTTTGATGATTAAATATGAGTGACATTTGTTTTCCACAAATAATCAACTATGCCAGCTTCAACAACACCTACAGATACATACAGGCGGTATTTATCTTGGGCAGACTTACGGTCTTTCACCCCTAGAGAGTTTTTTTTGTCATCATAACTACCAAAGTAGTTTTTGTTTTCTCTTCTCTCTGGCTTTCTTATACTCAGACTTTTAATAATGAAGCACATTAATAATTATATGTTTTTCAGAACCTTACTGTGCACTTGATTGATCAAATGTGTATGCAACTATGTTATAGCAACTTAGAAAAGCTCAAAAAGAGCATGTAGAATTCCTCTGAAATCAAATATTTTATATATTTTTCCTTATTATAGGAAAAGCAGAAGATGGGACATAGTAGGAGCTGACCACTAAATGCCGAAACATATGAGGAATATTCAGAAAAGCTAAGCTTATAGACAGAAGACTTCCAGGAATCTTGTTACTTATACTGAAATCATTTTTGAATGTTATTCTGCATATTCTAAGTCATACATCAATGGCTATGCTACAATTGGTGGCTCACTGGGTAATGTCAGGGTTGTGCTCATCTGTGTGCATGCAGCTTGCATGTTCTCTTCATGTTGTGGGGGTGTTACCCTGCGCTCCGAAAACAGGTAAATAGGCCAGACTGTTTTTCTAAATTATCCGGTGTGAATATATTCCCTGTGGAGTACGGGGAGCTCACCCAGGGCTGTGCAGCCTTGTGTCCTGTGCCTAGTTTATGCCCCGGCTCAGCATGACGATGGCGTATTCACAGTCTTATTTGCGTCTTCCTTCCTTCTTCTGACAAGTAAAAGCCATCAGACATCAGGACTTCTTCATGTTGAAACTGAAGCAACTGGAGACCCCGGAAACACTGGCTTGGGCAGTGTCACAGAGATGCATCGACCTGTCCAGCGCTGAGGCAGCTTTCACTGCACCACAGTGCTGAAGGCGCTCTCTACACATTCCCTTAAGCTCTAATGACTGATTCTCTCCCCGTGTTATACTGAACTTTATCTGAGACTTAATATTTGCATATTTGCCTGATGTGTCTCACTGCAAAATAGTATTTATGGTATAAAACGGAGCATGATAATAAGCCATTCAGCAGCCATAACACCTGCAGTTCAGGCTAGATAATCTGTCTGGAGTTAAGCAGCTTTGGGCCTGGCCAGTACTTGGCTGGGAGGACAACTGTGAAAGCTGGGTTTTTGCTGGAACAGGTGTTAGTGTGGCCAACCGGTTAGCCCCTCCTGTGGTCTGTGTGGATCCCAGGGCAGTGATGGAGACACTGTAGTGTAAAAATGGTGCTGTCCTTCGGATGAGATATAAAACTGAGGCCAAAAAAGATCCCTGGGGACATTTCAGAAGAGCAGGGGTGGTACCTTGACCGGGCTAAAATTGCCCACTGTGGCCCTTTTAAATCTGACCTCTAGTCATCCCCTATATCTAAATACTGAATACTCTCCTGCCCCTTCATCGCCCTACCTACTGTGTGGTGAGCGTACTGGTGCAGAATGTCTGCGGCTGCATCATCCAGGTGCATGCAACACAATGGTGGTGGTTGAATTGGCTCCCATTGGTTCTGTAATCCATCCATCCATCCATCCATCCATTATCCAACCCGCTTATCCTACTGGGTCGCGGGGGGTCCGGAGCCTATCCTGGAAGCAA
>JAODJW010000039.1:17737557-17764375 GCA_026777045.1 Hyperopisus bebe | reverse complement strand
CACACATGGAAGCCAAAAGGGGACACCACACATGGAAGCCAAAAGGGGACACCACACATGGAAGCCAGTAGGGGACAGCACACATGGAAGCCTCGAACGTATGTCAAAAAACATTCATCTACAAGGAAGCAAAAAAAACATTAATCTACAGTTACCTTTGCATCCAATTATGAAATAAAATCAAAATATTTAACTACTGAGAGTACTTTTGGAATTGAAAATAATTATATGATAAAATATTTCAGTATTTGTATTTCAATTCTATGAATGATGATCTAAACGTGTTGATCCTTCACACTATACTGCACAGTATAGACTGCAGTACACGCAGTTCTTGAGTGACGTAAGTAATTTGATCCACAAACCTTTATGCAAGTCAGATTTTATGTATGTCGAATGTACCTTCCCAAGCCATTTAAGACACCTCACAACAAAAAACACCAAGCCAAAAATATATTAATAAAAAATGCTAAAGAACATATATCAAATACATGAAAAAACAAAGCATAGATGTGCATACAGCTGCAAGTTGCCTTTTTGCGTAAGCACTTCCATAAACTCTATGTATTTCAATTTCTTTTGCGTAACTCTGGATTTACGCAAATCAGATTTATGTTGCCTGCATTGCTGTTTATTCTGTTTTTGACAAACGTGACAGTTTGTATTTAAGGGTCTCCGGATACAGGACATTTAGCATAAGCTCTTTAATACATGGGTGGGCTTGATCTCCAGCCTTTCTTAGGCTCCTAGTGAAGGGCACTAAATCTTAATAGAATTTCATACCTACAGGCACCACAGATGATTACTTGATAATCTACTAGATTATATATTCAATTATCAATAATTATTCATAATTAGGACTGCCATTATCAATTATATCAAAATAATTGAGTAATCTACCAATTAATCAGACAAATCATCAAGTAATCATTTATAATATAATATAATATAATACAATATAATATGATGTAATATGATATAGTATATACATTGCAGGATGCAGACCCAGTCACACATACGACCAATTTAGGCACTCCAATTCACTTTTTTGTTGCATGTTTTTGGACAGTGAAAGGAAACCGTAGGATCCGCTAAAAAGCCAGACACACACTGGGTAATGCACGCTCTACACACAAAGCGACAGTTTGGTGACAGCACTGCCCAGTCTCACTGTGCCACTCTCAACACGAGACTTGCACGATGTATAATGTTAATAATGACATTGCATTTCATGCACATGCAATTGTCACATTGCAAAGACCGCAATAGTCTGCTGGGCTGCTTTTGCTTCCACACAAATTGTGCTTCCACTCTTTATTTGGGCCCTCTTCCTCTATGCGCTGCCTTGCTTCTGCATTTTTGCCAAGTAATTGAGAAGGAAATTTTTAATTGATGCTTTTAAACAATTGCGTAATCATGCCTAGTCTATTCATCCATACATTTCCTGTAAGTGCTTGTCCTATTAAGGGTCACGGAGGGGTCCAGAAGCTATCCTGGAGGCTAAGGGCACAAGGCAGGGGACAACCCAGGACGGGGTGTCCACGGTCCACTGTAGGGAACACTGACAAACCATTCACCCCTATGGGCAATTTGGTAACACCAATTCACCTCAACATGTTTTTGGACCGTGGGGGGGGGACCAGAGTACCCAGAGGAAACCCCACAATAGCACTGGGACAACATGCAAACTCCACACACATGGAGGGATGGTGGAGACTCAAACCCAGATCCTAGAGATGTGAGGTGACAGTGCTAACCACTGCAACACCGTGCCACCCAGGCAATTTATAATAATTACATTAAATTAAGCTAAAGTTTTTAAATTGTCATTTTACAAGCAGAGAACTCAGCTAAGAAGCATATAAAGACTGAGCGTTTCTGTGGAAATACCGTGCATTTTAAACATTTTAACCCTCTTCCCTCATTTACTCATTTTTTCATCCTTCCCTTCCCATTTGTCCCCCATTTCCCAGGTTGCACTTGCTCCTCTAATCCCTAATTTAAGTGCTAATGGTGGCTCACCAGGACTCAATTGCTAATCAGGATCAGCATCTTCTAAATAAAGAGCGTAATCCCAAGAGGGAGAGGTGTGCCTTTCTCAGCAGGATATGCAGGGGACTTGCACTATGTAGACGTGCCCAGACCAGACCAGATTAGCCGAGCCACGATGCAGGTCTGATGCCCACCACGGGCACTGTGGGCTGCTCACCATCAGAAATGGCAGTGTTGAGGGGCTTCCAAAGTCCCTCTGTTCTTACTTCTGAACACACCACCTATACTGAACATCTCGTTGTAGTGAAATTGTACAAGTCTCACAAAAGGTTATCGGTCCAGATGAGGGGATCAGAACCCAGCTCAGTTCACCAGGAAGTCCTTTCCAACACAGACCAGCCCAGAAACCCAGTGCTCTTCGTGAAGCTGGAATTATGCGCTTCCTGATTCCCAAAGGCTTTGCCAATATGACAAACATTTGGGTGTCACTGCTTTGAGGTCTAACAATCACAGTAACTCAACAATTAAACAATTATGGGTCATATCCTCATTGTAAGTACTAGCGAACAGGCCGAAACCATGCATCGTAAGCTATTTTTTTCTGGATTGAACCATTTTTTGTTTCTGCAGCGCAGTTGTGCATTAAGCACACTGAAACGGTACTCTGTCCCCAACAGTGGCACTCTGCCTATGTACTACTAAGTCTGTAACGTCATGTTGTCACACGACGGACCCCCACAGTGATGACAGCATGAGCACGCTAAGCTGGGGGCCACAAAACACCAGATGGAGAGGGAGAAGGCACAGAGGACCCCCTCAACACTATGCACCATTCAAGACACATATCTGTGTGTAGTGACATACAATCACTACACTAAATATTAAATAAACACATTTCTTATTTAGAAGATGCCGAAGCAGCATGTTCTGACAGCAAAGTAGCTACGATTCTCTAACTTTACTCCCTACCTATTTACTTAGTTTTCGAAACTTGCGGGGGAGGCAAAGCGATTTTTGTGTCGCCCCAGAAATAACAAACCTGCCCACGAGTGCATGCGACCCACGGGGCCCCAATAGCAGCCACAGGAAAGCCGGCTTCCACTGGGAATCCGCCGAGATGCCTGGGCATAGTGGGAACAGAAAGAGCACCATCTGTGTGGATGCAACCCTGGAGTACTGTGGCATGGCTGCATAACGGGCGTGCATGCAGCTCAGCAGCACGTCATGCAGTTTAAACACCGAGCTACAGCAGTGCTGATCCGCTTCAGCGCCGGTCAGTTCTGACCACACGAGGCGGCGCTGAGTCTCACTGTAACCACACACACCGTGGGGCCGAGTTACACTGTAAACACATCCACACCATATATGAGAATGAGCCACACAAGCCAACCCTAAGCCTGAATGACCGATTTGCTGCCGCTACTCAAATACGACTTGGCGAGGCACAGTCACACCCGGCAATCCACCATCACAAAAGCACACGAAAGCCGAACATTACACTTTACATCTCATTTATTTACCAGATGCTTTTATCCCGAGCGATAATTGAAGAAGCAGGGTCAGTCATTTGAAGTTAAGGGCCTTTGTGTGATTCAAACCAACAACCTCCAGATCACACGCACTGCATTCTAACCCACTGACCTACAGCTGTTGCCACAACTAGTAAATTACTAAGACAAAGTAGTGGTCTCACGCTGATGTTTGTTGGGCTTGACCGTGAACTGGGACAATGACATTAAAACACAACCAGGCTCCCACATGAAAAGGACTCTGAACACTGTGTAAATCCATCCAACCATAAAGCAGTAGCAGAAACCCATCCAGGACACGGTGCCAGGGCAGTGGAGTCCGTCTCAGTGCACACAGCAGCGACCGTCCTGGATTAGTTCTTGAGCCATCCAGATGCAGGTGTACGGAAAAACAGGCTAAGCTTTTATGACCGTGACCGGTGCCTGACGAAAGACCGCGCTCATGTCACTGCGAAGCCGCTACATTCGTGATAGTGACACCATCTGCGTATGAATGAGACACAACATGAGAAAAACAGCCTAAATATTTCAAGTCCAGCTTTATCAGAAAGAACCCCCCCCCCTCGGAAATGATGAACACAGCAGTGCTATTATCCCCATTCCCAGTATACTGGGGGAACCACAAGGTACTCCAACATCTCCGTACCCCTCAGCTGTGCTTCAATTACATTATCAAACATACTGACTGACGTTCTCAAGCGCCTCAGATGAACCCTGACTCCCCTAAGTCAGGACAGGCTCCTGACTGACTCCCCTAAGTCAGGATAGGTTCCAGGCTCTCCCCAGTCTATTCTTGCAGCAGCAACACCACCTTTGACCCTGTAAATTATGCAGAGGATGTTTTGGCTGAGAAATTCATTATTGATGTGGGGTGAACCTGAGAAGGGGAATGCTAGCAGGGGAAGGGTGGCTGGAATCGCTGGTGGCTCCTTAATCTGCTGTACGTTTCTGCTCACTTATTATAGCTAAATGACACTAATTTGTATTATCAGAGATGCATATGGTCATGTGATCCAGTAAAAGTGTTTACTGAACTAGCGAAAGCCCGAAGGAACATTTAGATCCTGTAAATGATGTAATCACAGACTGCCAGATACACTGGTCTAATCTACCCATAATATTCCTCACGGTTCTCCTGATTAGCTCTGTGTGTACGCCCCCCCATTTCTGTTATCATTTTGTCTCAGAACAATACGTACCACTGACCCACCTTACAGTATCATTCACCAATGAATAACCATACCATAGGGTTCAAAACTGACCCACCATACAGTACAGCTCACAACTGATCAATCACACCATAGAATTTATCACTGATCCACCATACAGTACACCTCACCACTGGCCAATCATATCATACTATTCACCACTGACCCAGCTGTCAGTACAGCTCCCCACTGACCAACCACACAATACCGTTCACCATTGACCAATTATATCATAGTTTACCACTGACTAGCTATGTCATACAGTTCCCCATTAACCACATCACAGCATAGTTCACCACTGACCAACCAGACCGTACGCGGCTGGCAAACCTTACAGAACCACTCATCATTAACCCATCTTACAGTATAGCTCACCACTGACCATTCATACCATACAGTTCACCACTGACCTATCTAAAAGCACAGTTCACCACTGACCCAGATCACTGTACCGCTCACTACTGACCAACCAGACTGTACAGTTCACACTGGCCAACCTTACAGAATCACTCATCACTAACCCATCTTAAAGTACAACTCACTACTGACTAAACATACCATAGAGCAGCAATTTTCAACCCATGGGTCACAACCCGATCAGATTTCCCAGCCCCAATCCTAGAATTAACCTATACAAATGGGTCTTGGGTCTGCACATGTTCAGCGCAAAACTAGTGAAAACTCAACCAATCCACAAAGCCAAACCACAGATGCTTAATTTAAAATTCACTGCCATATCCAATGAGATTTGTGGGATAGGCATTGATTGGCGTAAACTGCAAAGTGCACTGTGTGCTTGATCATAGTGTTAATTTAAACCTATACTTGACATAGGGTCGCGACTCAGCTGGCATGGTAAAGATTGGGTTGCAGTGCAAAAAAGGTTGAGAACTACTGCCACAGAGTTCACCACTGGCTCACCTAAAAGTACAGATCACTACAGACCAATCATGCAATGCAATTAATTTCGATTCATATAACAGCACAGTTCACCAGTTATCAACCTTAAAATACAGCTCAATACTGACTCACCTTACACCAAAGCTCACTACTGACCCACCATACAGCACAGCTCAGTACTGACCCACATTACAGTGCAGCTCACCACTGGCAAACCATACCTAACAGCTTAGAACTGACTCATCTTACAGTCCAGTTAACCACTGTCCCACCATACGACAGCTCAATGCTGACCCACATTACAGCATCTTACTGCTGACTCTCCACCGATTTTCAATCATTTATTTTGCGACTTGGAGTACTACTGTTGTGAGATTTGAGACGTGAGCAGGGTCTTGCCTTCTTCCCATCTTCATATTGCTCTGAATGCTTTTCCTAAACTTTCACAGTATAAGCAGGAAAAGGAAATGTCCGTGTCCAAATGTGACCTGTCACCTGAGCTCTCTCGCTTGCTGCTTTTTCGATACCAAGGCGCCTAGCCGTATTTCCCCTCTAAATGGGCATCACTTACATTCCAGGTGCTTCTTCTTGGGTCCCATCACTTCATGCGTGGTGGCTTTGCAGACAGCCCGGGCCACCTCCGATCCGGTCAGGCTGTACTGCGCTGCGGCGATGCGGTCGGTCAGCGTCTGCCCCGACATCTTTCTTCGGTAAAGCCAACCTCAAGAAATAAATCTCACCGATTTTTTTTAATGTGAAGCCGCGGAAGTGGTTATATCCAAACTGTCCTCCCAAAATAATCCAAGGGTACGACCTTAGAAGCGGCGACGGTGTGCGCTGGAGCCGCTAGGTTCGCTTGTGGCCGGTTGCGCAGAGCCTCTGCATGGGCTGGGATCAGGGAGGCTGCGCTCTTCTTGTGTCGATTACCCGGGCGCCTGGCTCAGCGTGTGCCCTCTTATGTAACCGCTCAGGCTTGGTAAAAAAATAATAAATTATTAAAATAATAATTCTCTTTTAACAAATAAACGGAAGATGTAAATTGACGCGCCTTCTGATGTCAGACGTTTTGCTGCAGCAAAGTCTGTCATTTAAAAAAAACTCATATTCATTCATCTCCCATCTGTATTGTTATATCTGAAAAAAAACAAGATATTTATCCGATGTATGCAGCCCAGGATGTTAAGAGCGTTTATTAATGACTGCGGTCCAAAAAGGCGGCGTGGGATGAGTCTTATTTCAAAGGCTGAATATCTTCACTGGCGATGACAGGCGCTTTCCCCCTCCTATACGGAGAGGCCGGTATTGCTGAATAGACGGAAGGCGGCTGCCTTTCTCTGCATGCGTATTCCCTTATTCACTCCGGCGTTTCTCCCCCTCTCTCGTCACCTTTAGGGCGGTCAGGTGACAGGTCGGTCACATCCCCCATCCCCATCGGCGGCTGCTCAAAGGACACTGCCGCGGCGACCGTCACGCTTCTGTCACACGGACACTTAAATGACCTTGTTTAATGTGGCCATAGGTAGTAACGTGGGCACATCTCCATAAAGAAATGCACACAGGACACTTGGAGGTCACTGGACCTTTAATTTTCTTGCCGTCGTGTGGATTTATATCTCTTTAAATTAGGTGACAGTGTTGGTCACTAGTGAATGCTGTTGTCGCTGAATGCTAAGCAATGAGACTATATTACAGTGACATGTTGCTAATGTAATAAACAAACATACAAACAAATAAATAAATACAATATATATATAAACTGAGTCAAATACCCGGACAAAAAAAATAATTTTACAGACAGTGTTTTAATAACGATAGCAACATCTGATAATTCAAATATAATGAATTAAATGAATCTCCATGACTGAATGTGTCTCTACTGTACGTCCAATTTTATCCTGGATAAAATTGTGGATGAGATCTACAAATCCATAGACAATAATGTTTTTATCATACGGATGTATGTCATACTTCTGAAAATTTACAAGCAGGACACAATAAAAGGGATTAAGCACTTGCGTATTTATAATCATATTGAAAAAGATTAAACTTTTTATTTTTGGACGGATGAAATGCGGTATTACGGTTCCCTGCGTCGTGATGCTGGCCAGCGACTCTTCAGGCTCATTCGTGTGCGCTCATTTTATAAAAATTACGGTGATGGAAGCAAACCCGGAACTGCTGCCACGTCGAGGTGCAGTCTGTTTCTGACTTTTTGATCACTTCATAAAGCGGTCTGTGGTATGTAACACGCGCTCTTCAAACTTAATTCGGTTATATGCGTGCGTCAAAACCAACATAATATGTCCTTTTTTAGGTAGTTAAACCAGCTTAGGACCGCGTAACTGTGATTGTTTAAACCATCCGTCTGTTGAAATGGGTTTGGAAGGAATGAATGAATGAATGAAATACTGTCAGATTTAAGCATGGCAGCGATTTTTAGTGAATGCCAATTTTGGAGGTTTTAGGGATCCATGTGTCTGTTTTCTGTGACCGATCGTGCTGTGTGTCCTACAGACAGCCTGACGACATGAACTGATCCGCCGAAAGTTAGCAAAGTGAACTTAAGAGTTTATACAAACACCGCTGCCTTTAGGACAGGCTTGTAACCATGCCTTATTTCTTGTTTAAGTCCACACATGTTTTCCGTTTTTCCTCAGGAATGGCTCTGTTTGAGGAGGTCTCCAAAAAATCCGCGCTACACCCAAAGCCTGCCGGGCTGCGGCTGAACTATGGCACTTCCGGGTTTCGTACTGCCGCCGAGCATCTGGATCACGTCATGTTTCGGATGGGCTTACTAGCAGTTTTGAGGTCCAAGAAGACTAAAGCCACCATTGGTGTGATGGTTACGGCGTCTCACAACCCTGAGGTATCTACTTTTTGCTGCCTTCATGACGTCTACTGGGTGCTCTTTAATTTAAAAAGTAATTTTATAGGGCCACTTTATAAGCCTTGAGCTTTCCTATGTTTTTTTTTCCCAGAACATGTTCCCATTGCTGTCTCAGTGGTGACAGTCTCCAGTAACACAGTCCTATGTGCTGGGCTAGATTAACACAGCCTTCTCTGGGTGTTAACTTTAGCTCTTCTCTCCTGCAGGAAGACAACGGCATCAAGCTCGTGGATCCCATGGGTGAGATGGTGACCCCAGCCTGGGAGGAGTACGCCATGCAGGTAGCTAATGCTGAACAGGAGGCCCTCCTCACAGTGCTTGGAGACATCATGAAGAGGGAGGCCATCGACATCAATCAGGGGGCTGCTGTCTTTATAGGCAGAGACACCAGGTACTGTGTGTGGAGGGCTTGGTTCACTGCTTTACCATGTTGTTGGGATTGCAAAGTGATGGGCTCTTGGGATGTTCCCAGCCTTCAGCCCTGTTACTTTCAGGATGTTTCAGTCACAGATCGTGCCTGTTTGTCTTCCCTGTCAGGCCCAGCAGTGAGAGTTTAAGCCAGGCAGTGCTGGATGGCATCCTCTCCTTGGCCGGTCACGCACATGGTATGTTCAGATACTGCACGCCTCTGCGTGCTGCTCACAGCCAACTTTTTTTTCCAGAACTTTCCACTCCTTCACACTCTCTCCTCTCTTAAGACTATGGTGTGGTGACTACCCCCCAGCTGCACTTCATGGTTCGCTGTAAGAATACGCAGGGTCGCTATGGCAACCCCACCACTGAGGGCTACTACCAGAAACTGTCGCAGGCTTTCGTCCAGCTCGTCAAGCATGTGAGAGCAACCAGCTCGGCCCAAGTTTGCACTCCACCCACCTCACACATATGATGGCTTCTTTCAGATGAGAACTTACAGGATCTGAAGGGGTGGATTTGTCTGGGGGGGGGAGGGGTGAGGCTATGGGGATACCAAAGCGGCGATCTGAAAGAAAAATTATAAAGAATTAGCTGATAATTAATAAAGTGTGATGTTACTTTGGGGGGGGGGTGCTGGAGCCCTATGCTGCAGCCTAGGATAGCATTTGTATTCATTTCGCCCTGGGGATCTGCAAATTTCATTCGTTGCATCAGGATATAACACGCTCTACACTTGACGTTTGTCCAGTCTGCAGGATTTTAACTTTTATTATGTGGCTAGGAGTAGGTATAAATGCACTAGGTATAACTGCAATAGGTTAGACTAAGTATATCTGGACAAGGTTTGACTGGACCTTGCCGTCTTACAGGCCCCAAACCGCACTGACGACCAGAAGCATCTTCTTGTGGATGGAGCCAATGGTGTTGGTGCCCTGAAGCTGAGGGATATGGAGCCCTTTCTGCAGAAGGAGCTGCAGATCTCGCTGTTCAACAAGGGCACTGGGGGCAAACTTAATTTCCAGTGTGGTGCTGACTATGTCAAAGTCCAGCAGGGACCTCCTCTGGGTGAGGCTAGCTTCAGCGGATGGCTTCCTTGGAAAGAACTTTGACAGTTGCTGCTTGAGTTTATGATTAAATAATAGCGCACACACCCATGCTATGTGTCATTTTAATCCAAGGCTCAGTTTTAACGAATGAAAACATTGAGGGCATTCCATTCCTTAAAGGAAATCTCTCCCATCTCCTACAAAAAGAAGAATCCAGCCACATGGATGCATGGATAAAAGAATGCACTCTACCTTGGTTCTCTCTCTCTCTCTCTCTCTCTCTCTCTCTGACTCTCAGGAGTTGAGATGCTCGTGGGTCAACGCTGCTGTTCCTTTGATGGTGATGCAGATCGGATTGTTTACTACTACAGTGACTCCGAGGGCCGTTTTCACTTGCTGGATGGTGACAAGATTGCTACACTTATCAGCACCTTTCTTAAAAAGCTGGTCACACAGGTAAGCCTGAACCAAGCTCAGCCATAACTGCAGCAGCACATTGCTTGGAGGTTAAGGGCTTGGGCTGGTTAACCGGCAATTATTTTCAACTGTGTGTTGTTGTTCCCAGGCTGGTCTGGACTTGCAGATCGGTGTAGTGCAGACAGCATATGCTAATGGGAGCTCCACGCGCTACTTGGAGAACAACATGAAGGTAATACCTGTCAGTGTCACTGTAGGTTCCTCCTGTCAGATACCTGCAGGTGTCACTGTCAGTAATACCTGTCAGATACCTGTCAGTGTCACTACATGTAATACCTGTTCATCCATTGATTTCAATCAGTTGTTGCAGTCAGTATTGGTTTTCAGTTTTTCTACCATAGCACCTGCTTCACGTTATGAAATAGTAATTCTGTTATTTTAAACTGCTGGTTGCTAACCATGTGTAGTGTTTAGACTTGCTGCTATTTGGATTCTTGGATTCTGACCTCTGGCTTCTCATCTCAGGTGACAGTACGCTGCGTAGAGACTGGCGTAAAGCACCTGCATCATGCTGCCCAGGAATTTGACATTGGTGTGTACTTTGAGGCCAATGGTCATGGTACGGTAAGTAGCAGCAGACATACCTTTCGCAAATTGATACCAGTTCCTAGTACATCGAAATCCTACAACAGGATGCTCAATAAAAGTTTCCTAATGATAACAACCCATTGTTTATGGGTTTAATCTGTTCCTGCTGGTTCTACACCCTGTTCCCTGTGTGTGGCCCAAGAGGTTGGGATTTTGTACCTGTGATCAGAAGGTCGCTAGTTCAAATCCCAGGATCAGCAGAGTGTTTTCACCATTAGCCCCTTGAGCAAGACCCTTAACCCCCAGTTAACTCCGAGGACTGTCTGACCGTGCTTTCTCAATAAAATATTCTTCTAAAGAAATCAAATGCAATGTAAAAATGTAACGTAATGTTCTCTACTGGGACTTGTTTGGCAATTCTCTCCCAGGTTCTTTTCAGTGAGTCTGCAGTGGAGAAGATCCAGCAACTAGCCATGGACTCCAGCACCAGCGATGAGAAGAAGAGTGCCGCTCAAATACTGGAGAACACGGTCAACGTCACCAACCAGGTGATGTGGTCTGCAGGGTGTCGTCGGGGCAGAAATAGTCAATGCATCACCGTCCACTCATGGTTTTCCACAGGCGGTGGGCGATGCCATCTCCGACATGCTGCTTGTGGAGGCTGTGCTAGCAGTGCAGGGCCTGTCCCTGCAGCAGTGGGACGGCATGTACACGGACCTGCCCAACAGGCAGCGTAAAGTGAAGGTGCGCCGCACGCCCTTTCCCTGTGTGAGATGCCGCGTCAGGACTTGAGCTGCTGCAGCATGACGCTGTGTCCATCAGGTGGCAGACAAAAGCGTGATCACGACGACAGATGCTGAGAGGCGGGCTCTCAGTCCGGCCGGCTTGCAGGACGCTGTGGACGCACTGGTGAAGCGGTACCGCCTGTCTCGAGCGTTCGTCCGTCCCTCTGGCACTGAGGATACGATTCGAGTGTATGCTGAAGCAGACACGCAGGTAAGGACACAGCTAGAGATGCACAGGCAATAATACAGCTATAGACGCACAGGTAAGGACACAGCTACTGACGCACAGGTAAGGACACAGCTACAGATGCACAGGTAAGGACACAGCTAGAGATGCACAGGCAATAATACAGCTATAGACACACAGGTAAGGGCACAGCTACAGACGCACAGGTAAGGACACAGCTACAGACACACGGGTAAGAACGCACAGGCAAAGACACTGCTGCAGATAAACAGGTAAAGGCAAATGCACAAGCAAAGACACAGCTCGACACACACACAGGTAAAAACACAACTACAAATGTGCGGGCAAAGACACAGCTATAAATGGACAGGAGAGCATGCAGACACCCAAGGAAATGCAGCGACAGTGTCTGTGCAGATTGATTAGTGACGTGTGTGTGGGTGTGTGAAAATTACGTTGTGTTAAGTGACATGTATGCTCTGTTTCTGTTTTAGGAAAACACAGATTCACTTGCTCATGAAGTTTGCATGGCTGTTTACCGTCTGGCTGGGGGGGTCGGAGAGGAGCCGCAGCCTCTGTGTTAGTGCTTTCTGTCACACGCTAAAACACGGACAGACATGCACATGCAGGCAGGCGTAGCTCTGAGCCAGCCATCTTCATACTGTAATCTAGCAGTACTTTCATCCTGTACTGTGGAGTTAATTTAAGGTGGCCATCTCTACAAACTACCTGATGTCACATGCCTAACAAATCTTTTTCTCTGGAAATTTTTATATAAGGAAAAAGATAATCACTACAATCATGTATTGAGAATGCTGCGAATTTTGTATTTCAATAGAAAATAAAATTTACCGCTCAGAAAACATTAATGCCTAAATTTGAGTGAGTGATTGAGTGTGTGTGTGTTTGTGGGTGTATCAAACAGACACCACTGGCCCTTTGATTATTGTCTGAAAGACTTGCAGTTACCATACCAAAAGTAGGTAGGTAGCCAAGTTAGTCGCATTGCCATTTTTTGTCCTTATTTCGAATGGTGTGTGTGTGTGTATATATAATATATATATATAGAGACCTGCATGTCTTTCCATTGTCTTGTTATGTTTTACTACCAACTGTTTTTTGCACATGATAATACTTGTGAAAGGTGAAAATGAATGATTGTATTGTCATGTCATAGACTGCATGAAGACAGTCACACTGTGTTCAGTGATTTGCAGTTAATGATGGCAGAATATTTCGGTACTATGTTTTACAAAGAGATGTGGCAAGAAAAGACAATATTTTGCTGAGAATTTTATTTCTGACAGTTTCTTAAGCAAAAGCTGGATTAAGCAAAAAAGATTTTTTTAAATTCCTTATTATACCCCATTGACTTGTACAGAATACCAGTATAATCCCTCTGTGACTGTTTGTAATGTTATAATGTGGCGAAGGTGCTGGATATCAGTCTGGACTCTGGGGTCCTTCAAAGGGGGTTACAAGCAAGATTGTCCATGGCTGTCGACACAGGGGTCCTACAAAGGGGCTGAAATTTCCGTGGATATTGATTCTGGGGCCTTAGAAGAAAGATTTGACATGGGCATGAGCCCTTAGGTCCTTCTAAGGGGAATAGAAAGATTGCCATGAACGTTGACTGTGGGGTCCTTCAAACAGAAGGTTACAGGAATGATTGTCCATGGTTGTGGACTCTGGTGTCCTTAAAAGAGGGTTAAAAGAAACCTTGCCCGTAGATGTGGACTCTGGGACACTTCAAAGGGGGTTAGAAAGTAGCTTTGCTCTCTATTCTTCATCAAAATCATCAGCCGCACCTGAAATGCTAAAGGTTCGCTCTTGGATGTCGCTCTGTATGACATCATCTTCTGCCTTAACTGTTCTGAGATAAAGCAAAGATACCAATTAAAACTTATTTACTCATTCATTGCTAGGAATCATGTAAGAAAACATGTATAGTTCTCACGAGGTTCGGGGTTTAAATAACAACAAGATCGCGATACTTTTACCTGATCAGCAATGTCTTCCTCTCTGTCACCTCCACTGCCTGTTCCTTGGAATAGCTCTCGATGGCGCTGGTGTGACCTGTCATTTCCCAGCTGGCATTGGTGCTGCCTCTTATCAGAGACGTCCCTCTTACCATGCCCGTCAGGCGTGTGTCCTCACCTTCTATGAGCTTCCTGTTGAAAGCATGCAGACCATCACCTTTCATTAATCAAAGACCAAATGGCTGTTTCTGATTATGTTGCTCCCAGGGAAACCTATGGCTCCTTCACTTTGCAGCCATTTTTACCTGTAGGTGATTATTTCTATCTCTAGAGCCATCTTCACATTCAGCAGATCCTGATATTCTCGCATGTGAAGAGCAATTTTCTGCTTGATGGACTTCAGCTGGAGTTTAAGGCTGTCGATCTTTTCCTGTGTGAACAAAGGCAGGGCAGAGATGAACCTTAAGATGTAATCAAACTACATGGCATGACTTGCCATTGCTAGCAGAAAGGACAGGGAAAAAGACAATGAGAGTCATTTCCTAAGCTGATTGCCATGGTATTTACCTCTCACCGAGCCTCAACAGTTCACAATCTGCTGTGGGATTGCCCCATTGGGAAGTGGTTTGCTTGGCAGTATTGATACTCTATGCTTTTGTGTGTATAGTACTTCTGATGAGAGTATTTTCCCTACAACTATCTTGCACTTGTTACTGACCAATCACGGAAAGCACAGCCTAGCAGCATTTGTAACTAAGTTGCTTCCTAGACAGCTGTGTACTGCCTGCCTTGCTGACACATCAATATTTAAATATGTAAGAACACGCAGGTTAGCATGCAGACTGTAGCTTGTCATTTGCAGAATGACCTGGAGGTCCTCCAGTTCTTTCTTGTGCCTCTCCTGAGTCTCCCGGATTTTCACTTTCAGAGCCTCGTTCCTGGTCTTCAGAGCATCCAGTTCGCGCTCTTTACTCTGAATCTGTACAAAGCAGCACGTTCAAGCTGTAAGTTCCACAACCAAATTACAGCTGAATTCATCATAGGCGTTATCCTTATTTTTGACATATATACATACACAAATTATTTTTTTGTTTATGATTTGATTTCACCATAAATGCTGGGACCATATAGTCTCATTGCTTCGGAAAGATGAGGTACTTACGTCTTTCTTCATTTCTGTAATCTCTCCTCTTACGTTTCGGACTTTTTCCACATGTTTACTAGACGCATTATTTAAGTCTTCGAATTTCGCTTTATACCAAGCATCCATCTCCTGGAAACACAAAAAAACTAGATCAGGTGAGTCATTGTGTCGCCTTTCAGACCTCCCGCGTGCATTCGCGGAGTCCAGAATCCGGATTGCTCATTTCTGCGGGTTACCTGTAAATTCTTTGCAGCAATGTCGTCATACTGAGACTGGATTTGTTTAAGGGCGGAAGCTAAGTCGGGCAAAGAGAAGGCCACCTCGACTTTGGCAACTGCGCTGAAAATCTGTTGCATTAATTCCTCGATTTCCTGGTAGGGAAAAAGCATGAATAATTGAGTGGGTTACGTTTGATGCTAAAATAGCCAGTGAAGGTGTACGTCAATCTGCATCAGGAAACCCAACATACCTCTTTATGCACCCTGTTCAGAAATTCAACTTCCACCTGCAGGTTCTCAAGCTGTTTTTCCAGGCTGATTCGAGCAGAGGTAGCTGCATCCACATCCTGGATGTCAAAGAGAACAAAAACATGCGCATGGGTCAGAGAGTCTCCATACCTTATTTTATTGCAGGGCAGTCAGTAAGAGCCCTCACCGGCCGAAAGGCTTCGATCTCCAGCTCCGCCTTCTTCCGAGCTTCTGCTGCTTCCTCGTATTTGACTTTGAGCATCTCAAGCTGAGACGCCATGGCACTTTTTGCAGTGTGAGCGAGGTCCTATCAGGCCAGCCAGGGTAGAAGAATAAAGATGTATTACAGACTGGGGTGGGGGTCACAGGGAATTTCGTCCCCAACTGAAGGCTGTTTGCCCCCCCCAGATGCCCCCTCTCCTGTCCCTAACCTATTCAAAACATATCATTAGTTATAATATGGTTGGCCGCTCTGTATGAATTATGGCACCCCCACCTTAAAAAGAATCCTAGAATTTCCTAGGTTGAAACCAAAATTTAACCATTTAACATAAAGGCTCTTGCCAATTGGCTGCTCTCGATTGCGGAAAATGGCCCCTAGCATTCAAGGTACAATGTAGCATTGAGCTGTAACGTGAAAATGGCATTGGCTTGACAAGCCTCACCCGCTGTGCTTTCATCTGCTCAGCAACCCTCCGTAGCTCCCTCAGCTGCTCCTCGTAGAGACCCCGCAGCCCCGATGGCTTGACGAACCGCTTCTCCAGCTCCCTGATTTCCGTCTCCAACAGCTTGTTGTCCTGCTCCAGGGTGCGAACCTTTCACACGACAGGAGCACAGGACATAAATGACCCCTTACCTCTTTGGAATCACAGGGTGTGTGCAAATATAGAAAAATGGTGGATGCTATGACTATATGATCGGAAGGTAGCCAGTTCAAATCACAAGGTTGGTATGATTGTACAGTAGGACCTTTAAGAAGGACCCCCAGCTTCTCCAGAGACCCTGCTTTCTCAAGAATGTGCGTTGCTTTAGATAAAAGCATCTATTAAATGAATAAAATGTGCAGGCAAAAAGTAGGAAGTGATATGTGTTTCCTTTACTCTGTAAGCAATGCATGCATGCTGCTCTCCTGTTAATCCCTGGTAATTGGCCCTATGCGGCAGCAAAATGATTTAGTACAGATGCTAAAGAGGCAGTCGCACTTTTTCGATGTAGGCCGCCAGCCTGTCATTCAACACCACCATCTCCCGCCGCTCGCTGCTCCGCGTGTTGAGGAACTCCTGGTTCTCCGCAGTGGCTGCATCCAGGTCGAAGCCAGAGGCCATGTAGGCGCTAACACAGAGCGCGCTCGTGCTAATGCTGTAGAGACATACCTCTCTCAGCGTATGACACCAGCATGGGCTAACATCAACTATATATCTATCCACTTCTGCTAGCTTATGGCTCTTAGCGACAACTGTGAAACATGTCATACTAAACATACATGGCCAGTTTCCCAGTCAAGGATTAAGCCTAAGCCTAGACTAGCTTTGAGTTACAATGGTGAATCTCCATTGAAACGGCAATTTAGTCCAAGACTAGTTCTAATCCTTGTTTGGGAAACCGGCCCATAAGGATTAATGAGTAAATAGACGCCAGATTCAATTTAAAAATTATCCCGACGACTCTACACATGTAGTAAATTCAAGGTCTCCTGAGCTTGAACAGGTCAGCTGGACCCAGCCAGCCTCCAGAAGTGCTTACAAAGTGAACCCATATTTTGGTTGGATGCAGAGTATAGACTGTCTTCACCATTGCCCCACTCTCAGTCTAATAGTTTGTCACCCCAAATGGTATGATATTTATACAAATATAAAGCATAATTTGCATATTGACACCATATAGATCCATATCTAGAGCTGGTCCAACCCTTTTTGGTGCCCTAAGCAAAATTTTATTAACCTATATTATTATTATTATTATTAACCCATATTGACTCATTTGTCATCTTCCTCCCCATCCTGTCAGCCTGATAAGATGGGGGGCCCCCTGGTGGCCACTGAGCCCTAAGCAGCTGCTTAGCTTACTTATGCCTTAGGCTGGTACTATCCATGGATATGTTTCCCAAACGCTCCCGTTAGCAACGTACATAGTTGGAACCGTTCAGTTCAATGGTTCCAACTATGTAAGTTGCTAACATTGCTAGAAACTATGCTTATGGGATATTTAAATATAAAATATATAAATATAAAGATGCATATAACATATTAATGTCTTAGCACATGTTCAGCCTGGTGGGAGGAGAGAAGTAGGTCTTCCTCCACTCTGATTCTCATGGGCTCCATGTCCTACCTGGCCCTGAGGGGCGAGCGTGTGCCAGAGAATGCCCTCTTCCCCACGCTCTCCACACGCATGCTGGTTGCCATGGCGCTGGCGGAGCGATGCCGGCGGGTCGGGGATGGACTTGCGACACGCAGGAGGCTGGGCGAGCCATCCTCAAAGTGCCGGCGGTAGGATGAGATCCTCTCTGGACTCTGGCTCATGGTTGGAGGCCTGCAGCAGATATTCAGTCCTGGCTGTGGAGATGGTGACTCGGAGATCTACTCTGAGCTGAATGCGGACTGAGATGCTCAGCTTTCTCTTATAGCGCCGCTCAGCCCTGCCCAAAGGATGCAGTGACCCTTCAGGAATGTGAAGCCTCCATACTATAGCCAGTCAAACCTTCCTCTCAGCTATCTGACAAAGTCTTATGAGGCATTTACCATGGTAAAAATAACAGGGCTTGTGCTTATGCGCTGGGATTCCATCAGGCATGGTGTTCCTGCAAAGACCTCAGGCTGTCAGACTTCCCTCAGGCTAAGGGCCCCTGCTCTGTAAGCGTCACATTTCAGGGGATGGCATTGTGGATGACCTGAGGTTAGGATTGATGTTCTTGGCCACAGAAAGACAGATGCATAATTGACATTGTTGAGCTCTGTGTCTAGAGACAAATGCATACCTTTCACCCATCCACTGGAACTGCACTAGGATTAAAAATCAGCATTTGGTCCTGGGGTCTTTGGGGTCTCGCTCAATGATTTTTGCTAGGTGGGGTGGATCTACCACAATAAAATTTGCTGGCTCACAAACCCATCAGCCCACTGGGATAATGCCCAGAATGTCAGATGGCCAGCCCAGGCCTACCATCCACCCTTTCCTACATCCTAACTAGCCATTTATCCATTACAGGGTCATGAGCGCCCAGAGTCTAATTTAAGCAGCACAGGACACAAGGCAGGGGTGTACCCAGGATCAGGTGCGAGTCTATTACAGGGCATGTGCACTATATGCAATTAAGAGATTCCAGTTCACCTAAGTGCATGTGTTTGCATTGTGGGAGGAAATTTGGAAAGTTGTGAGACAACTGTCTTAGCGGATGATCCGATCTTGTCACTGCATCCACACCTTCTGCACTTATATGTAATATACGGGGTTGCCAACTCTCACACATTTGGCATGGCGCTCACGCTTACTGACTCATGCTCACACAAGAAATATTATGGCAAATTTATATTATTCCATTATGAAACTAAGATTATCTGCATCAAAAACAATGGGGTAGTTGCAAAACCTACAGACTATTTATACAAACTGTTATATACATGTGAATGTGTGTGCAGACACCAGCCAGCTGACAAGCTGGTGACACTGAATATACATTAAAATTACTGTATGATTTCAGGACATATATGCATAGTATATAGTGAATTCAAAACCAGGCGTTTCCATATCTATATCTTGAGTTGTCACTGTGGATAGTGATCATGAATAAAACATTTTCATTAAAAGCCTATGTGGTGCTGGATAATTTAATAATTGAAATCTTTTAAGCCAATGCATTGAAGAGAATGAGGGTCAGATAATCACAGAGTTTTGCATGGAGCTTATGTCTCACTTGTGCGAATGGATCTTTCATGTATGTAATGATATACCAGTGATACTGGGAGGGAAGACTAATAGGTTCACAATTTGTTATGGAAATGAGACGGTAAAGAGGTGAAACTTAAAAACTAGTACTCTGGCCCTTTGAATATACATATATAACAGACATATTTCAAGTACATAAAGAGCTGGTTAAAAAGGCATCACCCCCCCCCCAGGCTATAGGCTCTGATTCAGGCAAGACAGGACTTCGCAAATTTTATTTATTTAAATAGCGTCTTCTGTATGGGAGCATTTTAGTGGTACAGTAGCTTTGATTGCTTTTAATAACTTCAGCAAAGATACTACATCCATGTATATTTTCTCTTCAGTGTCTCCACATGGAGATTTGCTGTGATGATGTGAGACAGCTAGTATTATTTTTCTCATTGTTATTTTAGTGACCAATACTATCTGGGCTAAGCTCTTGGGTTTGTGTAATAGGGAGTCTGAGAAGGGATCCAGAACAATTTCTTCTGCACTTTCTGCCAGCTACACTGAGCAACAATTAATTCAATTAATTAAATCAACATTCTGCCCTGTATGCACGGTTAGCTTTTCCTTGCCACATAGATAATTCACAAGAAGTTGGATTTCCTCTGCATGTTTGTCCAGTGTTGTGTACATTAATTTATATACAGAGGACGATATTAAATACATGTATTTTAAACTATATTTAATGTATGTTTATTTTAACGTATATTTGACTTTAAAGCGACGAGAATGCAGTAAGGCGGAACTATTTCCATAGGGGCGCGTTACGCCCCTCCGTCGGAAACTGTTTACTGCTGCACAGCGCGTCAGCCGCTTACAGAGTCACCACGGTTACTGTGATATCTACCGAAATAAACCATATTTATCTACATTTACTACCTCAAACCTGCGGTCATGGCGGGGAACTTCTGGCAAAGCTCGCATTAGTAAGTAATTAAGCAAAATGCTCTTAAAGGCTGCTTTCTTCGCTGAGTAATTTCTTCGTTATGGGGCCTGGCTGTATGTGGATAAAGGAAACTCCTCGGCTAGAGAACTGAGAAAAATATATAAACGATAAAAATGTGTCTTCACCATTTCGGACACGATAAGTGTCCTTAAGCGACGCACCTGGGACCTGATCATTAAGAAATGTCTAGTAATATGAGTAGACCTCGTTTTCTAGCCGAGTATTTATATGTATTTGTATATTACATTTACGAAAGTTATATTTGCAGTGATAGTTTTAAGAAACGAAACGTCTGACTAAATAGGGAGAACCCGTTTAATGAGTTGAGGTCGAAACGTAATTACTTTGTTTGTTGTCATGTATTGTCTGTGTACTTGTTAGACATTATTTGCAGTTCATTTCTGCGGGATCATGTCGCAGCTCCGTGAGAAAAACAGATGTTCCATATTAGTAGACAGGCGCTTTGCCTGTTTCTACGTGGAGGCTTGAATCAGCGAAATATAGCGGTTATGAAATTTATTTAGTTATTGAACTTGGTGCACTTATGGGTCGATACTTATTTAATTTTTCCTAGCGTATTTCAAACTACACAAGTCTAAACAGACGTCAGCTTCCTATCAAGGACTCTCAGCACACCCAAAATTATGTTAAGGTGTCCTCTGCAGAATAAGCATTAATGGGATTGTAGCTGGTCTGGGACTCAATTAGTTTGCCAGGTGACACATTTCACAGCTTTGACTCTCATGGTCTCCTGTTGCCAGTCTTCAGTGGGTCCTAGACAAGCAAGACCTGATGAAGGAACGACAGAAGGACCTGAAGTTTCTGACAGAGGAAGAGTACTGGAAACTGCAAATTTTCTTCGCTAATGGTAGGGGAATGAGCCATGGCTATGTGTGTGGGCTGTGCTCAGTGCTTTGGGTATGAGTCTGACCCATCTGATGCACTGTGTGATCTGTCATCCCTAATCAGTAATCCAGGCCCTTGGAGAACACCTAAAGCTCAGGCAACAGGTCATCGCGACAGCAACTGTGTACTTCAAGCGCTTCTACGCCAGGTGAACAGCAGCACCATGCCGCAAACTGCAGGCAGTACAGCCGTTTGTCAGTCCATGGAAGTAATCCCTTGTCCTTGTCACTTTAGGTACTCTCTGAAGAGTATCGATCCTGTTCTCATGGCACCCACCTGTGTGTTCTTGGCCTCTAAAGTGGAGGTGAGTGAATAGCAGCTCTTATTCTCCTCTGCAATGTTACATTGACTGGGATGTAAAACTGATGAAAATTGCTGCCTAATTTTCTCTCTAACCTCCAGGAATTTGGTGTTGTTTCAAACACCCGGCTGATCTCTGCAGCTACGTCCGTGTGTAAGTGACAGCCAGTCAATTATTAAAGCTGTTCTGAAATAGATCACAGAGAGAAATCCAGTGTGATGTCACATTGCAAACCATAGTCATTAGAGTAATTACAGTGGCCCTCTTGCGCAGGTGCTTATTTGCAGTGTTTATAGGGCTCAACTGCCATGTCAGTTTGCAAAACATTTCAGCCAATATTAAGGTTCCACAAATTTGTCATTGGTGGAAATTCTGAGAAACTATGCTTCCTGTATTAGAATTTAACGAGCCCAGCCTGGGATTATTCGTAAATGTAACAACTCAGTCTAGGCTGGAGCTGTGGCAGAATGGATGTCACTAAAACAACAAGAAATCAATCTATCCAAACATATGGACTCTCGACCTCTCCTACACTGAACAACAGAATGAGGAGGGGGCATGATATAGTACAATTAACTGACCTAAAAAACGGGCAGTACAAAAGTGAGAAACAAAAGGTATCCATGTTTTACCACCCGAAATAGGGGGATTAACACAACCAATGAACAGTGCAAACTGAATATGCAATAATAAAGCGACCCAAATCCAGAGCAGCTGGCCAAACACACAGTCTGCACTCGGACTCATCTTTGTGTGAGGAAGGTGCCTTTTTAATAGAACATTGTACTTCAAATGTCCTCTTGTTCTCTGAGTTCAATACTGAGAGATTATTATTTAGTTATAAGGTAGAGTAAGCTTATAAAGTGGCATTTTATGTGTCCATTCTCTCAAATTGAATCAAATTAGTCAGTAAAGCATCATTTCATTAGACCTGCTGTTGTGTAATTTTTGACCAAATATTCCCAATGTAATCGGAGTTTTTAGCTCTATGAAAATCTGTGTTGATGAAGAAGAATGTAATATTGTTCAGCTCCTGGTAGTTAGTATTGCTGAAAATATTCCCTTTTGGATATGGAAATAACTTTCTCCGTATGTTTGTTTTTCCCCAGTGAAAACTAGATTTTCCTATGCCTTCCCGAAAGAGTTCCCCTACCGTATGAACCATGTGAGTGTCACGGTGCCCTGCGTCGGATGAGGAATGCCTTCTCCCCTCTGTGAGATCAGCTGACGTGCGCCTGTTGGCATGGCATGTGAGATCCACTCAGATGCTCTGTTCCTCAGCCGATGTTCACGCTGCTGTGGGAAGTTCTCAGAGCCATGGGAGATCGTTTCTGAGCCAACTTAGCATCTCACACTGGCTCTTTTCATATTTGAGGCTATTTGCTAAGAGGTTTTTGATGGCAGTGTTGGCAGATAAAGGCGGAGGTCACTTTTAAAATAGAGATGTTGATCGATACTCTTAGGATGCCCAGGAGGGCTAGGCTAACGCTACATGCGTTAATGTTTAGTGAAATCTAATTTGCTGATAAAACAACCCATTCAGCTTCAAATTCCTTCTTTTAAAGACACTATGCCTAGCTGTCCATTTGCTTTTTCTTCGTAGATACTGGAGTGTGAATTCTACCTGCTGGAGCTCATGGTGAGTAGGCAGCTGTGGGATTGAGGAAACACCTGCGTACAGCAGTGATGTCAGCTTCCTCTCAGTCCGGCATGGGATACAGGGATTGTGGGACATGAGCTTGAATCATAGGGATTTCTGCTTTTGACAGTGTGTGGTTAACCTGCCCATTAGACTCAGGGATGACGTATGGCTCAGTTGGTTTGGGTGCGATGTCTCTGATCAGAAAGGTCGCTGATTCAAATTCCAGGCATGGCACAGGCTCTCGAGCAAAGCTTTTCATCCCTAATTGCTCAAAAGATAAAGGCGTCTGCTAAATAATGTGGGGGTTCCAGGTCGGGGACGTGGTGTTTGGCTTCAGGTTCCTCTCTGCCTTTCAGGACTGCTGTCTGATCGTCTACCACCCCTACAGACCTCTGCTGCAGTACGTCCAAGACATGGGTCAGGAAGACATGCTCTTGCCTCTGGCATGGTAAGGTTTGCTGGCCTGTCTCCTGCTGGGTGGTGCTTTGATTGGTTGTTAATGTGGCTGTTCTTTCTCTCCAGGAGAATCGTGAATGACACCTACAGGACAGACCTCTGCCTGCTTTATCCACCCTTTATGATCGCACTAGGTAACTGGAAATGGTGGTTGGCACTTAGCTATAATTGTCGGTCTTCTCCCTCCTTCCGTTTGTATTGTATATATCTGGTCAGCCCCAGGAGGATCTTCTCGCTTTGTTCTCTCTGCAGCTTGCCTCCACGTAGCTTGTGTCGTACAGCAGAAAGACGCAAGGCAGTGGTTCGCAGAGCTCTCTGTGGACATGGAAAAGGTCGGGGGGTTAAGCTTGTATGTTCGTACTTAGAAAGTTGTTGCCATGTTTGCCAGGAGTAACCTTCACGCCCATGAACAGATCCTGGAAATTATCAGAGTCATCCTGAAGCTCTACGACCAGTGGAAGAACTTCGATGACAGGAAGGAGATGGCCGCCGTCCTCAACAAGATGCCGAAACCGAAACCCCCGCCCAACAGGTGGGCCGACAATCTGCTGCCACTGGTGTTTCCTCCCCGAAGTCTCTAAATTATTCATGTGCCCTGATAGTGCCTGCAATTCTAAGTAGTGCATAATTTATGAGCACACTATTAATAAAGGGCAGGATCATAGCTGTTAGCAAGCATCTTACATCCATATGGAAATTTCAGGATGTCTGCTCTGTTATTCTTTGCCTTTGGATCCTGCATGGTAGAAAACTTGGTTTCCATTTTAGGCAGTTTAAAATTGCTCCACGTGTCTGCTTCTTATGGGTTTTTCCTCCCCCCCTCCCAGTGAGAACGACCAGGGATCCAATGGCAACCAAAACTCCTCGTACAGCCAATCATAAGTGATGTGCAAGTCAATGGGCTGAGACACCAGGAACGGAGCCTGAGGAAGCCCGATGGGGCTCCCTGTCATTCCACATACATGTTCAGTCACCTGTAGGGTCCTTAGGTGTTGTGTGTCACCTGCTCATGGCCTTTCTCTGGTAAAGGAGAAGTTGTTATGGCGTGTCGAAGACCCAAATTAAGTGTTGTGATGTAGCCAGTTAGCAGGTTGGGGAATGGGGGGTAATATTAGATTAGGATGATCCTGGCATCCTTGAAATAGCCCTTTGGGCAGTTATACAGTGTGTGTGTGTGTGTGTGTGTGTGTGTGTGTGTGTGAGAGAGAGAGAGAGAGTGAATGAATGGGCCGTTTTCTGTGATTAGACAGACCATGTCAGAGGGTCATACCTCAGGGACAGACAAAAGTTTTGTCCACAGTCTGTGATGACATCAGCTGACCGGTCCCCCTTCCTTTGGTAGATCGGCATTGCCACCCTTGTGAATTCCTGGGGTACAAACTTCTTTCAGAGGTTTATTTACTGTTAGCATACCTAGTGTATTCCTCTGTCTGTACACGTCTTCATTAATCTTCGAATCTATCGTGTTGCCCTTACTGTGCCCAGCGGTGTTGCCACGCGAATCATGAAACCGATATTTACGTGCTGCATTCAAGCGCCGTTTACCGTCATGGTTTTCGGCAGTCTTGAAGTTTGCGAGAAATTTATTTTTGGATGAAGAAAATACTGTAATAGAAGCTCAATGAGACTTGTAGATAGTCATGTTCACTAGTCAGGGTACAGGGGTAACATTCAGAGGAACAAGACGTCTGATCGTGGGCCCTGGCCCACTCCACCTCCTACACCTTGGACCAGCCGAGTGATCTGCTGTTTGGAAAGGGGATGCCTGTACTCACTGCTGGCTCTGATTCAGGAAGCCCAAGTGAAGTCCATCTGTATTAACTCTGGGTCCAGATAGATCCTCTGCAGCAATGTGAGAATGCAGAGCGTTGTCCGGGGGGGGGGCGTTGTGGTGTGATTCCAAAGTATAAAGTCTTTCTCTACACACACCTGAAGGCCAGAGGTCCAGCCAAGAACTGCTCCTTCCTGCCTGTGTTGAACCGTCACTGTTCTTTGTTGTATATTTTTGTGAGATAAATGTGAACGTTGATTGACTCATTTGAAGCTTCTTTAGGTTTTGTGATGTTTAATGGTGCTTGACTGCCTTAAGGATATCAAGATGCTGACTCTTAAATGCAAAAAAAAAAAAAACAAACAAAAAACACTTGATAACAGATGACCTGTGACCCTGCCAGTGGCGGGTTAGTTTGTGGCGAAGGTGGCTGGCTTGGCTTGCTGGCAGTAAACTTGACAAGAACGGTGGCATAGAAAATCCCTTCAGTGTATTGGGACTATTTTGTACTTATCACTTTGTCATGCCAGCCTTTGCAGGCTTTTTTAAAAGTTAGTTTTTAGTTCCTGCTTTTAACAATGAATGTGCTTGGATATTTGACCACTCTTTCCCACACTTTTAATTTAACTTGTGCCCTTGTACCAAGTGCCAATTACAACATTAACTATTATGAGTCCCCTCCCATTTATGGTAATAAAATAAATATTGTCATTATAAGAAGTTTCATGTATTAGTGTACAGTTTCTTAGTCCTTTTCATTAATGCATCCATACGTCTGCCTTGCAATGGCTTAGTCTCAAGTTACTTTCAGATTAAGTTCCATGCAATCTGGTGAGTTTTCTTAGGGCATATGAGAATATTTAATATTAGGGGGAACACAATTTATATTTAAAGGTCTAATTTTTTTTGGTGTGGGGTGGGTCAAGGCAAATTCAGTATTGGGAGTATAAGTCCCCACTCTTGGGTGTACTATGGTATATGATATTAAGTAGAGGTGCTAAGACATATACAATGTGTGATTTTGGGACACTGGTGAAGCAAAACTCCGCATGTGTTCTTTTGGGGTTGTGGGTAACTCGGTGGGTTTGGTATCTGGCCAGAATGTTTTGGTTTTGAGTCCCATGGTCAGCAGAATAATGATTTGACCATAGGGCCCTTGAGAAAGCATTTGGACTGATTCTGCCCTCTATGTCATTGCTGTGCTGATTCCTTCAGTTCAGTACTGGGGCCTGTTTCACAAAGCACTAAATGTAAGTTGATGAAAATAAGGTCTATTTAGCCCAGACTACCTTAAATCTGGCAAGTTATCTGGCTAAGCAA
>JAODJW010000039.1:17723043-17737457 GCA_026777045.1 Hyperopisus bebe | reverse complement strand
TTTAGCCCAGACTACCTTAAATCTGGCAAGTTATCTGGCTAAGCAAGAAATCCTGCTTTGTGAAACAGGCCCCAGGTTCATGTAGGTATATAGTAGGCTCCCAAATATTTCAGCCCAGGACCACCAAAATAATAGTGCTGGGGTCAGGGGTATCCCACTGTAGATTGTTTGTGGTTACAGTTACAAATTATTAAAACATGCTCTGGAAATCATCCTGTGACCCCCATTTTGGAAATCCCTGAGGTCAATCAGTGAGTCAGTGGGTGTTTCTGAATATGCAAACCTGGCCGCACTAGTGTTTTACCTCATCTTCCACTGCCGAAGACCAGTTCCAATACTTAAGAACAGGAGTACAGGGGACGGTAAAAATCCCCGGATGTCGTTCTTGTCCCACTGCAAATATCAAGAATACAGCAGTTGCATTCCCGTCGAATGAGACCAAGCCCATGATTCATTGTATTCTTGGACGGCAGTTTAGCATGACCGTTCTTGCCAAGACCACGAGTACGATCTTTGTGTTCTTGGTAATGAGAAATATTCAGGGAATCAGAGACTTAGACCATGTAATTGTCACCTGGGACAGCCCCCCTTTGAGTGTATATTTAAATGTTGGATATGTTGAGTTTTTATGGGTGTAATAAACGCATTTAATAATAATAATAATGATAATAATAATAATGATGATGATTAATAAAGATTCCAGTTAAGTTTAAAGGATATTCAAACAGAATGGGAAATAATACACTCGTTATAATGCGTTATTCTTAATATATTATTATATTTGCAGATTTATGCATCTCCATCCTATTGAACGACTGTTTTTCCTCAGCCCCTGAAGTCGTGCTCTCAAGGGCGGGGGGGCTGGGTCTCCTGCGCAGCCGCAACGTCGTGATCTCAGATGCGGGGATGGGGTGGTGGGGACGGCTCGCCTGCGCAGACACTGATGTCGTACAGTATCCTCAAGGGCGCCGGGGTGGGGGGGCAGCTCGCCTGCGCAGACACTGACGTCGGGATCTCGGGAGCAGGGGGCGTAGCTCGCCTGCACATACCCTGACGTCGTGCTTAAACGGGAGGGGCGCAGCTGCAGCTAGCGGCCGCAGAGGGGTGCGAGCGGACCCCGCGGCGGGGACCACCATCGGGCGGGTTCGGCGGCAGCCTGACCGATACCCCAGCGCTGGGCGAAGCCGCAGGCCGGCGCATGGGATCGGCTGCTGAAGGACAATGCACTGGGGTGTTGGTCTCGCCGCCTCCAGGTCGTGTGTAGTTGATCTGGGCCGGAATCAGAGCTTCTCCTTGGGATTCGGTGGCTTCGATGAGCAGTACTCGTTTTATGGGTGCATCATCGCCTTCCCTCTGCAGGACCACGGCGGGATGATGGCAGGGCTGGGCTCGGACTCTTGGTGGAGGAAGACTCTGTATGTGACCGGCGGCGCCTTGCTCGCCGCGGCCGCATACCTGCTGCATGAGTTGCTGGCGATCCGGTAGGATCCCTTCCCCCCCCGTCTGCATCACGCACTGATACATACATGTGCATTTTCCTGCAGGGCTCCATCCCTCTGCGTCAGCGTCCTTGTTGTTTTGCTTTTCATCTCATCCGTAGTTGGGTGGGGTGCAGGGATGCTGAAATGCTTGAAAACATGGAGTCGGTGCTTTGTGATGTAACTGCCCTTACAGAGAGGCTAATCTGTATCGGTGCAGATGTGAATCAAAGTGCATCATTCAAGCTGCAGGGTCGCAACGCCGGTGTGCACAGTGCCCCCATCTTCAAGGACGTGGGGTCCGGTCGGCCCCGGGTTTCAGCGGCGGGTTACCCATAGGTGCCCTTTAATGACCTCTACATTAATACATACAAATGAAACGGTCCGCCTGTTGAGACTGCCTCGTTAACGTTTTTAAGGCGAACCCTATCTTGGCGATCTGATGGTTAATTGACGGGTAAATAACTGGTGCGCACCACCGGAAGCTTTATATGAACCTAATGACTCTGTACTGTATTGTACCGGCTGGGAAACACACCATGTTTTTCCAGAAAAGTCATACTTAGCGTTTGGTAGATAACAAAGCTTATAAAAGACTTTTGACGGATTAAGATCTTGCATATTTAACTGGTTTATTTTGACGGAATAATGTCGTCATTATTATTATTGCTGTAGTTATTATTACAATTGTTGTTGTTATTATTGTTGTTGTTGTTGTTATTATTATTATTATTATTATTATTATTATTATTATTATTATTATTATTATATAGCAATAATATTATCGGATTGTTTTATTGGATTGCAAAAGTAGGCCTGCTTTATTAAAAACTGTGGACTGTATACCAGACTGGCTCTGTCACATTTCCGCACCACAGACCTGGGACAGTGGCAGAGTAAAACCTTGTTTTTTACAGCTAGGTGTATGTAAGCTAGGGGTGGATTGTGTTGTTCAGGACCAGTGAAGATTATATGCTTTTATATGACTGAAATGTCATTCTTCCTATTAATGTAGTTCATGACTTGCCATTTAGGATTAACTTGTTAGTGATATTTAAAAAAAATATTTTCAAGTTGATTTAGCAATCCAGATTTATTTTGATATTCACCTGGGTGCTGCAGAGGCAGCGTGTTTGCTCCTCCTGTACAATAGGAGGCACTGTGTCACTGTGCAGGGGTTATCACCCCAGCTGCAAAAATTGTGCTCTTGACAACAGGCAAAGTGCAGGTGCTTGACAGCTCTGAAGGGAGAAATTATGCAATCACAATGTTGCTCCAAGCAACCATCCTAATCAATTAGGCTAAACTGGAGTGTAAACTGACCAGAATAGTTATTTTTTATGTTTAGGATTGTATTTCAAAAGATATTTCACTTATATTTTTACTAATTATCACTTCATCAGTTTACCACATATCTAGTTAAGAGTCTCAGGTCTAGGGCTTAATTGGTCAATTTACACAAAAATCTGTTCTTACTGTGGGGACTGAGGACCTGGGCCCAGTTTGATGCTTTGCTTTTTGTCCAGTACAGGACTGTGTGAGCTCAGTGTTCCCAGAGTGCTTTGTCTTCCACGCACCAGGTTACCGCACACAATCCAAACACAAATATTTGTGGTCAGACAGTAAGTCCTCAGCAGCACAGCACTGGGGTTGGGGCTTGAGCACATTAGTTATCAGCCGTTTCAATTCAATGTATTTTTTATTTAGCTCCTTTCACATCACAATCATCTCAAGGCATTTGACAAAACTGTGTGGCGATACTTTACTACCTTCATTTCTACAAAATGGTGCAAGAAACAGGAAAAAAAGGGAAAGAAAGAAAGCCAGATAACAACAAAGAAGAGGAACCAAAAAATCCTGAGTAAGGAGAATAAAAACCTCTGGGGGTTGGACTGGCTGTCCAACCTCCATGGGCAGGCGGACATTATAGAATACCAAGCAAATGAGCCTGGTCTCTAACATGGGGCTGTTCAGAGACACCAATTCTGGTGCGGGGATGTGAAATTTCACTATTAATACTGAGAGCACTTTCGTTTAATTGCATGATTATAATGTAGAGGCTCAGATCAATTGTATGTTTATATACGCGTAACTTCAGATGCTATGAGTCCAGACAGCTTTTTGAATTAAGTAGACCGGGCAATGCAGCCTGCTGTCATGTGACTGCACATGTGTGAATATTGCCTTTCATCATTTCTAGGAAGGAGCAGGAGTTGGATTCCAAAGATGCCATCATCTTGCACCAATTCTCCAGGCCAAAAAGTGGAGCCCCTAGCCTTTCACCTTTCTGTCTGAAGATGGAAACCTACCTGCGTATGGTGGACCTGCCTTATCAGGTATGCCACCTACTCTGCTCTCCTCTTCCAGCAGTGAATTTCTAACACGTGTGGAACACGTGGGGTTCTAAGGTGTTGTATGTGTTCATGTAGGAAATTTGTTGAACATGCAGGGTTGCTAAGGAGCTGTATGATAGGGCAGGTGTGGAAAGTCGTTAAGGTATTTTTCATGTTTTGGTGGCGCAGGTGTTAAGTAAGGAGAGTTGTTTAATTGTTGTATGTGTTCAGCAGTGGATGTTTCTTTAACACAGCAGGTGAAGCAGAACTCCACCGAAAAAGGGAAATAAAAAAGTAACACTCATATCGTATAATCAAATAATATAATTTTAAGGCCAATGTACAGTCACAATGACCATACCCATGTCAAACCACCTGTTCAAAAAATGTCTGACGAAGTATTGGGCAAAACAGCACCACTCTTAGTTTGATAAAAAAGAAGTTCTGTGAAAAAGCATTTTCTGCTTCGTTAAGCAAATAGACTTCATTATATTTCTTATCACTTTCTATTTAGTAGTTGATTGGATAGCTATGGAATATGATGGGATATAAACATAGCCAGTGAAGAGGTGCCTCATCTAGCCTTTCCAATTATGTGCCCCCTTGTGTGTTCTCCACCAAAAAAAAAACTGACACACCTTTAGGCATTCAGAGCATGTCTTCAGCCATCAGGCAGGATAAACTCACTTGTTTGTCAATATTCCTTGTTGGTTTGTGGTAAAGGAATTGGTATACTCTAACTGAAAGAGCCAAGAGTTAATATTTACAAATCAAATTATTTTTATTTTTGTTAATTGTAGCTAATCCTGTGAATATAGTAATGTTCATTATTTATTCTGCTTTTTTATTGTGCAGAATAAACACGTCAGTCCAGTTGTGCACTTCAGTCTTTTGGTAAATGTGAGGATTCGTGTTTGCACCCATCCCATATATTACTGTATTGTCCTGTATTGAAAAATAAAATGCTATGTTCCGTTTAGAACCAAAATGGTATGATTTGTCACTAATTTTCGGATCGTGTGATCAATCCACTCCCCACAAATTTTTTCGTTGTGGACCCAGAGGGTGGCCTCTTTTATTTCTTCAGAAGAAAAATGGCAACTCTAGTGAGAATTGATAGTTTCATCTAGGGCTGCAACTGATTGTTGTTTTGGTAGTCGACTCATTCAATAGTCTAAGCATTCAATTTTTTTTGTCGATTAGTCACTTTTATTTTATGCCTGACTATTTTGATGCCTGCGACCTGTGGTTGCACATCCTGTTCTGGCTCCAGTGCATGTCTTACCTCATCTGCTCACGTCTGTCCCCCTGTGAATGTCCTCCTGATGTGTCTGCATTAGGATGATTCAAATTTATAATAATCAAAGTAAAATGACAACCAGTGAAACATATGAATTTGAAAATAATCAGATGTTTTTTATACTAGTGTGACCATCACAATAAAAAAGAAATACATTAAACAATACAAACTAAAGTACACATTGGTGACACTGGTGTGTCTTAAAGTCCAAAAGTTTAAATCAAGCTTCAATTCAAATAAAATAAAACGATGTGTAAAAGATTCAATTCAGTTTCTGTTTTTGACGCGTCGACAAAACAAAATCTGCATCAATGATTTTTTGAATCGTTGCAGCCCTAGTTTCCTCGACAGTGGTGTGCCTTTGTCTCCAGTTAGCCAAACAGAACCATGTGGTGAGGAAAAACCAAGAGATTCTGAAAAGGCTGATTGATGGGATTTAATTCTTAGCTTGACAGGAACTAGCATTTAGGTGACGCGATGAGAGTGAAAACTCTGACAACAGACCTTTTTCAGACTTTGCAAACACATTGCTTGGGCGAAGATCTGGATGTGATCAAAATTTGAATCAAATCACACCAGCATTAAAGCAGTGCCACACAGTGATGGCAAAGAGAAGGACAGCCTCGGGCACTTGATCATGTTACTGCAATATCTCAAAAGGTATTTCCCAGACCTTTTTCAGCCTTTGCACATTGTAAGGGTGAAGATCTATATCTGTTCAAATTTTGAGAAATATTGCACCAAAACTGAAGATATGCTAGTTGGTGGCAGCAATGGGAAGGGTGACTGCGGAAGACACATTCCTTTGTGAAGGGAATAACTGTTTGACCTTATTACTTTATTTACTCAATTTGATCTTTGATGGATCCTATTACCACTTCGCAAAACATTATATGGATGAAGATGTTGAATAAGGAGGCAGTTAAGGTGTTGTGTATGTTCAGGTAGTACAGATTCTGAGCCTGCAGGGCTGTTTAAATGTTATATGTGTTCAGGTAGTGTGGGTGTTAAGTATGGAGGGTTGTTAAGGTGTCACATGTATTCAGGTTGCACAGATGTTGGAGGGATGTAAATTTTTTTGTATGTGATCAGGCAGCAGAGATAATGGACCTGTATCACAAAGTAAGATTTGCTGGTTAGCTAGATAACTTGTCAGATTTAAGGTATCGCAATTTAAATGACTTTATCTTATTTCACTTACATTTTGCCCGGACTACCTTAAATCGAACAAAAATACCCAGCTAAGAAGGTAATCCTGATTCATGATACAAGCACAATGAGTATGGAGGGCTGATAAAGTGTTGTATGTACTGAGGTTGTGTGGATGTTAAATATGGAGGGTTGTTAAATTATTGTATGTATTTAAATAGTGCTGATGTTGAATATGGAGGTGTGGTCGTGTTATATGTGATCATGTAGTGGAGATGATTGTTAAGGTATTGAATATGTTCAGGTAGCACAGACGATGAGTATAGAGGTTTGTTAAGGTATTGTGTCTGTTCAGGCAGTGTAGATGTTATTCACTGGTGTTGCTGTTGCTCGTCGCATAAATACAAATGCTGTTGGGGACAGCTAGTGACAGGTGATGTGCATCGGGGGTTATGTAGGGAGCACACGAATGTCAAATTTGCTTAATCTGCAGATGCTCTCTTCTGTGGGTGCTCTTCTGAGCACATGACGGTGACTGTGAGGAGCTTCTGAAGGAGCTGTGTTGTGTGATGCTCTCTTTACTCCTGGTCACCGCGCCCACAAGGCTGCTCATGTCCCTGCAGAATTACTTTGACGGGAAGCTGTCCCCTCAAGGCCAGATGCCTTGGATCGAGTACAACCATGAACAGGTGTCAGGAACTGAGTTCATCATCGACTTCCTGGAGGAGAAGCTGGGCGTGGACCTTAACAAGAGCCTGAACCCCCAGGAGAGGGCCGTGTCCCGTGCCATAACCAAGATGGTAGAGGAGCACTTCTACTGGTGAGCTGGGGGGCAAAGCTTTTCTGTTCATCTTATCTCTTTATTCTTTGTGGAATATGCTGATGCCTTGAACTATATCCATTTTACATCATCTCATTAGCAGTAAGGGCCATCATGGAACTCTCCCCTCCCCCTAAACACAGGCAGGGTGGAAAGGTCCAGCTGCTGCTCGATTAAGCATTAGGGATCCACCCCTAAACACAGGCAGGGTGGAAAGGTCCAGCTGCTGCTCGATTAAGCATTAGGGATCCACCCCTAAACACAGGCAGGGTGGAAAGGTCCAGCTGCTGCTCGATTAAGCATTAGAGTGCCGTCATCTAAGCTTGGTGTGATTGTTGGTGGTTTCAGTATCTCAGGAGTCTCATGTGTGTCTGGAGTTCAAAATCATGGTGTAATAAACCAAAAGTCAGTGGCTGTTCCGTTGTTGAAAACACCTTGTTAATGAGAGTCATAGGGGAACGGCCAGACTGATTACAGCTAACAGGAATGCTCCAAGTACAGAAATAACAGCTCAGTAAATCAGTGGTGTGCATGAAGGCTTCTCTAATGGAGCAACTGGTCAATCCTAGAAGCAGGTGGGTAAGAGCAGAATAAAATTACACTCGTCTCACCTATTGAACAAGTAGACAAGGCTACATTGGGCGTGTGATCACCAAAAATGCACTGCGTGTATGTAGGTAGGAAAATCTTGGTACCCCTCAAAAATAAAGAACTGATGAAGATCAGAAGAATACTTTGTAAAATAAGATTCAGACCGGAACTCAAATCCCCACATGGGTTAATAACCAATCAACATTCCCCTTTACTGTTGGTTTGAAAAGCCCATGCATACTGCAGAATATGTGCATTTCATCATCCATGTTGTGGAAAGGCATTTGTGTCAATCCTTTGAGTTTCTGAATGAAAGGTTCAGTCAAATCAAACATTTCCATTCTCAGGCGGGGAAGATGAGAGCAGAAACTGTAATTATACTGCAGTCTTTTTAATTAAATGTTTAATAAAAATTACATGTAATACATTTTCCCTTCTGCAGAAATGCTACTTTTTATCCACATACTTTACTTATTACCTAGCAAATTTGTAAAGAGATGTTGCTCCAGTGATTGTATTAACAGTAAGCACCAACATAATTAAGCAGTCAAATGTTTTTTTTTTTCAGTACCAAATGAATATTATGTGGCTTGTAGGACTGATTTTAATTTAAATAATTATTGCGTATGTGTGTTATATATCTATGTCTGCAGATGAGTGTAAAGATTCAATAATTGGAGTTTTCAAGAGTGTGTATATGTGATGAGAATCACTATTGACTTGATTATGTTTGTGGGATGGAGTAATAATCGGTTTTGACATGTTTATGTGTGTGACGTGGAGTTTCCACATATTTATGTGGATGTGAGGTAGTGAAAACCAGTATTGACATATTTATGTCTATTTGAGATGTGTGAAATGGAGTGAAAATTGGCATTGACATATTGATGAGTGTGCGGCAGAGTGAAAATCAGCATTGGTGTATTTGTGTGTGAGATAAAGTTAATATAGATATTGACATATTAATGTGTGCGAGATGGAGTGAATATAGATATTGACATATTAATGTGTGTGAGTGAAAATCAGCATTGACGTATTTTTGCGTGTAAAATCAGCATGGCGGATGCATAGTGTTTTGTATGTCTGGATGTAGGACCATCGCATACTGCCAGTGGGTGGACAACCTGGAAGAGACTCAGAAAATGCTGGCGGTTACTGGGCCGCTAAGTGACCTCCTGAAGTGGATCTTGAGTCACCTGACCGGTGGTATCGTGAGGCGGGAGATGTATGGTCATGGTATTGGACGCTTCTCTAAGGAGGAGGTCTACACCCTGATGGAGAAGGACATGCGGACGCTGGCCACACTGCTGGGTGGGTGAGGGGTGTGGTATGACTGTGGTGGTTATGTGCAGCAGCGTGGGTACGAGTGTGAGCATGAGTATTCAGGCAGGAGGGGTTTGAGTGTGGGGGCGGGGCATGAATGTATGCAGGTTGGGCTTTGACTGTGAGGGTGGGACATTAATTTTGCAGGTGGGGTGTAAGGGCAGGGCATTATTGTGTGGACAGGGTAATGGTGGTGTCAGGGGACACATTCAGGCCATCAATGAAAATTGCTGTTATTACCCATTTTCCAGGAGATAAAAAGTACATTATGGGACCAAAACTGTCAACGCTAGACGCCACTGTGTTCGGCCACCTCGCCCAGGCCATGTGGACACTGCCTGGCACACGGCCAGAACGGCTCATTAAAGGTGACGTAGCCGCTCGCTACCTTCTGTCACTATCTCACAGAAAAAGCCACGCAGCACGTGTTACGGCAGCATATACATTAAAACTGGAGCAGTACACCTGCACAAGAACGACATGCAAATTTGTAAAGTGTTCTGTATTTGGGGGTGCTGTGTAGTTCCGCAGGTTAGCATCACTGTGTCTGGGACCAGAAGGTTAGTGTTTCAAATCTCACTGTTGGGCACTTAAGTAAGGCCCTTGACCCCCAGTTCCACCCAGTCTGACCCTGCTTTCTCAAATGTGTACTGCTTTGGGTAAATATCTGAAGTATCTGAATATCTAAAGATGAACTTCATTTCAAATGCATTATTGATCACTATGAAATCCATCCTAACCAGTCCGTCCGTCCTAACCAGTTATCCTGGGTGTGAATCATGTGAATCATGATGGAAATGTCTGTCAGTATTACTTAGACCAAGAAACGTGCACAGAGATAATAAAAAAAAACACCAGGAAACATTGGAAGCATGTTACTCGTAATGTGGCTGTGCATCTGTGAAGTCAGGTGAGCTCCACTAGGTGGCACTGTCGTACAGTACAGTGGCAAGAAAATGGGGGCGGTATGTAGATATCACAGATGGTAATGGCAGCAAAAAAAAGACATTAGTATAGGATGTATTGAGAATTTATAAACAAGTGTCTCCCAGATCTTTAAATGCACAGATGTGGTTGAAGCGCATTGTTAGCTTGACGTTTTGGTATTGCGGAGTGTGGCTTCTGCTGTCGTGCCAGATGGTAGGTAACCTGTCCCCTCTCCGCAGGCGAGCTCATTAACCTGGCCATGTATTGTGAGCGGATCCGTCGGAAGTTCTGGCCCGAGTGGTACGTGGACATTGACGACTTCTATTACGACGGCTCGAGCGAATCCAGCGCCTCACCATCCAGAGTGCTGGATTTTAGCCTGTACTCCCGGACCGAGACCTTCGGGGAGGAAGTGTCCGGGAACAGCCTGCCCGGCTCGCACTCACCCGACACGGACGGCACCGGCCACTCGCTCTTCGACTCTGAGCTGGACTCGGAGGCCTCTGACCACGAGGCGCTGAAATGTTAACCCTGGGCCGAGACTAGACGTTCTGAAGTTCTCTCCAAACCCCAGATGACATTGGCGACGGTGTTGTCTCACCGTCCCCTGGGTGGACCCAGCGCATGGACAGCTTCAGCCACGTGGAGGCGCGTCCTCACAGCACGTCCCAGATGCTGCATGCCCACCCCGCCAGGTTTTAGATCGCTGCTAATGGGAAAGTGTACATACATGTAGCGTGGACCTCGTAGAAGAAGTAGAGCTGAAACGTCACAAACAGAGGAAGGGAGGTCCAGAGATCCCACTGTGGCTGACCCTCCTAGCCCTGCGGGCTAACTGTGGGAGTTTTACTTAGACAAAAATGTTCTGAGGGCAGAAGGAAAAATGATTGGTTCAGAGAGATAACCAATCAGATTATAGAGGAGGTGGGCCCAAGATATCTGATTGGTTGGTCCTGCCTCTTCTAGTTGCTTAGACCCACCTCCTCTATACTCTGATTGGTAATTTCTCTGAACCAATCATTTTTCCATCAAGTAAAACTCCCATGAGCCCCCTCCCTCCACAGAGCTGTGTTCCTCAGTAACTCTGCTCATCATTGCATCGTTACGCATGCTCAGATTTCACGTTTGTGTGATACGTAGATTTTCTTTAAACTCTACTCACCCTACTAGGGTTTCTAGAGCTTTCTATAGTGTCGGCACACTGTCAGAATGATCTGATGCTTTGGTTCGGGCGTTGGGTCAGACATACCTCATTGGTGCAGGGCCCAGTCAAACCTGGACCCGCTGGCACAGCTGCCTGCCTGAACCACGCAGTCGGCATTCTGCCAGAACCAGCGGCATCGTGGGTGGGCCTGGAGCGTCGCTGTATGTCTGTCACGTTTGGTCCCCTGGTGTTCCCAGTGCGTGCTGTGGCCCCTCCCCTGGCTGCTCTGCGTATGCGTGTCTGTCTGTGTGTATCTGCGTGTGCGTACACACCCCCTTTTTGCATGTCTTCACACAGCCCTATACGTCTTCAGAAACCCATGAATCTCCTACTAAGGTACAGCAAACTAATGATTTATTGATTATTTCATTATATTCTTACATCTTATTTGATCTCTGGGAGAAAAGAAAAAAAAACAACGTGAATTTATGATTTTTACACCAAATGACTTGCATTTCTGTTGAAATTGTGCCCGGCGGAGTAAAAATATTTACGGGTTTCTCAGGTAGATGGGGAAAATGCTGGTCAGCTAGCATGCTGTGTTTATAAAGACGTGGCGAACCTTTAACGGGGACACAGCCTGGGGGCACTGCTCACATCTGCTCCTCGAGGGTGAAGACTGAAGTGTATCTCTCTCTTTCTGTGCAAGAAATCACATTCCTCCTGTAACTGGATTTTATTTTAAACCACAGAGTGGTATTTTTCTTTTGACAGACTGTCGATTACCATGTCATTTGAGTACATCTTCATGTTCATCTTTGACCCTTGGCTGTTACTCCTGTAAATTTTGCGTGATCTGTGTAAGATGTTATAGCATTGTGACGATATTCATTGTGAATCTGACTACCTGCCCCAACCACAATGCTCTCACGATGAAAACTGAAGGATTCTGGGTAATGATATCTCACTGTGTCATCTGTACAGTTACCATGTGTGGGCGGCAGAGTACTGATCTCGGCATCTCAGAGAGCCTGTGGTCCAGGCAGTAGGTGGTGTTTTGGTTGGGGGTTTCGACTGGAATTCAGGGACACCCCCCTTGGTCTGCTGCATGTTCCACCCATACCGCTATCCCTGAATGTGGAAACACGATGGAAAAGCATCAGCGAGCTGCAGCGCTCAAGGGTCAGAGGTCATCTGGACTTGTGCTCTGTCATCTCCTTGTACATATCAATACTGTTTTTTAAGCCATATTACAGAATTAATGTTGTGTACATTGACTGCCCCGTGGACTGAGGGTTATGCTGTAATGCACGGATGTGCAGAGCTGTACATGAAGTGAACCCCGTTAAAGATGATGTACTGACGACGCCCTATGAATGTACCCTAACTACAGGCAAGTGACTTTCCTCATAGTAATTATTTAATTAAATATAGCTGTGACAATTTTACCCAGAATGCAGTGTTTTGCTAATGTCTCGGCATCCGAAACACCCATACCCACTTATTAACACTGATTAACCAAGATTTTCTGGTCGGTCTAGTGCACATATAACCCATAAGGTGATTATAAAGATTTCTCTATTCATTTTAATCTGCTGGGATGTGGTTATTGACTGAGTCTATAGTTATTTATATCTAGATGTCTGCTAGGGCTTTGGCCAAGTGTCCTAGTTCAAACTCCATGAGGCACTACTTAACCTGCTCCAGTACAATCCCCAGTGTTACTCTATGGGTCACTCTACATGATATGATGGTCTGCATTACTCTGTGGGTCACTCTATATGATATGATGGTCTGCATTACTCTGTAGGTCACTCTACATTATGTGGCAGTCTGTCACTGTGGGTCACTCTACATGATGTGACGGTGTGTATTACTCTGTGGGTCACTCTATAAGAACACACAGCAAGCCAGCAGCTGTACACAGAACTGCGTGAGCGGTGTGATGATGTCATTATGTAATTCTCTCTGCTACGCTGCAATATCATTACTTTGACCATATCAGGCACACAGTGAGTGACATAGTCAGTGATTGTGAGCAATACGGCGAGTGATGACCACACCTCGCCCCGTGTCTGTGCATGTGTTCCTGCATCCGCACCCTATCCATTAGATCCTGTAGAGAGTTGCCGTGCTTCATGTTCACTCATTCAGGGTCTTTTCTCTACCCACTAATTCATCAGACAGCCCACCGATGCTCTCCTCTGGCAGTAATCGGTGATGCCGGGCAGACTTGAACAGGGTGCCGCAATTCCCCCTCTCTTATGCCCTCCTTGTGAACGGGACGTTGGCAGAACCTCCTGAAACCGTATATCAGGGCACTGGATTCCAGGTCCTGATCCAGCCCGTCATCGGCACACGCAGGGTAAACAGCTCATGTCGTATTCAGCTGCCTTTAGAAATAGGAGAAGCTGAGAGGGGCTAGCCAGGCCGCAGGCAGACACGGGGAACGTGGGTCTGTTATGGGAGAGGCGCGTGCTGGGGACAGAGGGACGGTTCTGGTTCTGGATGCCAACAATGGCGGCGGGGGGGGTTTGTTGGCAGGGGCATGTCGGCACTACAGATAGCTAAACCGGGCAGCCCAGGTCCATTTCAGCCGGGAATAACTGGGGATTTAAATCAGCCTCTATTATCACCCTCCCCCCGAGGGCTGGCCAGCGCAGCGACACGTGTCGGGGGTGAGCCTTACGGCCAGTGAACGTGTAATAAAGGGAGCGATTATCACAGCAGGCACAGTGCCGACGGCCCGGCCTCACACCAGCATTTCTCTCCGTATGGCGGTTCGCCCGCCTCAGCCTCCTTCAGATGTATTATAATGGACCTTCATTATAATGTTACACCACACAGCCAGTGGTATCCCTATACCCTATTGGATGAGGCGCAGTCTCCGCAGGGTGTGGTGGATTTCCATGGCAACCACTTCCATCGCTACCTGGGACTGCTGTCATTATTGTCTTAGTGTGCCATTGCTGGCTGAGGCTTCTCCATATAAGGGTGAAGTGTGTCTCAGTGGGATTGGACACTGTACCTGTAAGCATAAGGCTGCTGGTCCAGATTCCGTGGTCAGGAGAGTGATTGCCCCATTGGGCCCTTGATCAAGGCCATCCCCTCTTGCTGTTGGTTTGTATAAAATCACCTGTAAAGTAAATAAGCAGGAATTTCGTATTATTTCATTAAAGCATGATGCACCCATTTGGACTAATGCGATACAGGCACACACAAACATGCACACACGAACTGCCCTGTCTCACTTTAACAAAAACTCCCAGGACATGCAGGACCTTCATTTCAATGTTTCTTCTAATTGCTTCCACGCACAATCATTACCCGAAGTGTTGGCTTTTTCAGA
>JAODJW010000039.1:17701070-17719306 GCA_026777045.1 Hyperopisus bebe | reverse complement strand
ATTGTACCACTTGTGTCGGTAGCATAAGGTAATAAAGTACACATAATATACTAAATTATAATTATCCATCCATCCATCCCTCCATCCATACATCCATCTATTTTATCCTATGCAGGCTGGGGTGGGGGAAGCAGCCTATTCCAGAAGCTATGCTGTATAAAGGACCTGCCCATTTTCATTCTGAGCACCTGCTTTCTGAAAACCTGCTGGACACGTTTCTTTCTTTGGTCCCATTGTTATCTAAGGCACCAATCATAGCATTTACGTTTACAGCTACCTCAAACACATGCTAATGACTAACAGACGTCTGTGGAAACCATGGAAAGACTGTAAAACCTTCTTTCGAAAACACAAGACGGGTGGTACCGCAGTAGGGTCTAAGTAGAGAAATGACTTTCATAAAGTTGCTCGCTAGATGGCGCCAAATGAGTGCTTTATTTAAAAAGCTTACGGCTTTGAAATGTAATTGGAGATTTACGCCAAAAACGAATAAAACATTCCTAAATAATAATAAAACAGCACTCTGTGTTATTTATGGCGAACTATCAGCATCCTATTTTGCTCATTTGTGTTCACTAGAAATTCTGCAGCTACCATCAAGGCTCGTCAGTACCTCGTGTGAGCCCTCATTAGTTGCTTTTATGGTTCTTCACGCCCAGCGTGAAAGGGAAAGATAGTGACTGTGGACATTAAGAGATTTGCCTGGAAAATAACAGATCATTATCAACAACAGCTACATTTCCATCAAGGAACAGGTAGCAGTGAGCTGGATCACAAATTCTAAACAGTAGCTTATTTATGCAGCAAAATGGATTACATAGAGGTTATATCCACATATTTTAGAGTAAAGCCAAAACGCCCCACATTAAAATTCCCTCTACATGGTAGTTGCTTATGATCATAATATGTGGGGACACCACTTCAGCTTCTTTCCCTCTGAAGCCTGACGTACTGCAGCTGCCAAGTAGATATTAAGAAAGGCGTACTGTTAATAAAGCAGAATGTACTATTACTGCAGTAGGTACTCGTACTAAGCCAGTGTGTGTGTGTTGATACTGCAGTATGTACTGATACTGAAGCAGTGTGTACTGATAAAAAAGCTGTGTGTATGGATTGTAAGGCAGTGGGCACTGACACTGCAGTACGTACTGATATTTTACCGATATGTACTGATATTAAGGCAGTATGTAGTGATGCCGAAGCATGTACAGGTGTTATGTGCTTACCATTACTAAGACGTTGTGCATTCCAGAAAGCACTGCTTTAAGTGGAGAAAAACAGGTGCTGGCACTCCCGTCGTTATCCAGTACTAAGAGATACTAAGAGGTGCCAACACTCTGAAGAGAAAAACGAAGAGGTATTGGTACTACCTGCCGATGAGTAGCGGCCCCTTTCAAGCACTGCGGGTATACGGACCATGACTGCGTATCCTGCAGTGGCTTTCCCATACGGTAGTACCCGAAACAGTCCACGTTGTGTGTAGTTTGTATAATGTAATCTCTCAGATCATGCATAAGTAGTGACTCCATACCCTCCTAGACAGCGTGTGCGCGGACAAACCCGTTCCCAGTCAGAGATTTATTAATGACCGAGAATATTTAAATCTTTACTTTGCTATTGCGCGTATAACGCGTTTCCACTAGTAAATGCAGCCTTTATACCGCTTTTCTGTGCATTGGGTGAGGGTTCCGTTTTTTTGCTTATATATCGCTGCACAAAAATAGCTACTGAACGCTCTTTCTAGAATTAATTTCAATAGCATTAACTTTATGGCTCTTAAGGTGTATGAACTGTCGAGACGTGCAGAGGGTTTTAAGTACTTTATATACTGTAAGAGTTGTCTACGCATGACATATTACAGCCTATTTGAGCAAGATTATGAGAACATTACAAACAAAAATGTAATATCCAAATAATTATGACAAATACACAGGCCTTTCAGGTGACTTTACATAGCCATTAATCTGTCATGAATTGTCGTATAAACTGATTTAACATTTTATGCCACGTTACGTTGTTATACTGCCTACTCTTAATTATATTGCATATTTCTCTGTTATACACATTCATTGGTCTTTCCGATTTACAAATACTCAGAACCGGAAACATTTCGTGTTTACAAATATTTACCCATGACACTTTGCCGCCCAACCAATCTTCTACGTAAAACGTTTTGGTTCTAAACACGAAAGTTTTGTTTTTATGTTTCCCCCGCCGCTAAAGTATATAGGTTTACGTATTCAATGACTTGTAGGTGACCTATTAAAATAATGATGATTTTTAACAATTGCGACACTATTCAATGAGTTACATCGATATAATTTGTCTCGTAGTAGGAATACTGTACTATTATAATAGTGCTGAATATTTGTTACGGAACATTTTGGTGGAGTTTATATTATTTCCGAGTTGCTATTTTCAGAACTACACAATGCCCTATTTTTTTTGTCAAACGTTTTATACTCGTCAGGATATTTATGAATTTTTCAAATACAGCATAGGCGCGAGCGTCCATCGCGAAGCTCTGTGTCGCCTGGGCCGTGACGTGGCCTCACCACGCGCCTTAAGCACAGACCCCGTGCCAGTCCCACGCGCCTTGCTCCCACTACCTGTCACTGAGCCTTGGGGTGTTGGGTGCTGTCGCTAAAGCACAGATTAAATTGTCATCCAGACGGCTGTTGAGCTAAAGAAGAAACAAGTTCATGGATCATTCGTGACATGATGCACCTTCATTGGCACAATTGAGGTACACACTTTTAATTTCGTATGTACCCGATTTAGCAACAATATTCCATATTATTAATCGGAAATTATAACAGGACTTACGCACCCACATCAAAGCTATCTTCTGCTATATACATCATTGGTAGTTTTCGAGTGAGCTGCTGTAAAATATGCAAATATCACATGACTCGTGAACATATGAATGACAGTGGTTTCCTTTTAACACTCTAAGTAAATTCCATTCAGAAAAATCAAAATTTACTCCGTAAAATATATACGATAAAATCATCTTAATTCTGTCTCCTAATATGCAGCGATACAAAAATGTGGCAATACAATATTATTGCTATTTGCATCATTATAAAAGTGCTAGAGACAGCTTGAATGATATTGCATTTAAAACAACAAATTAATGTTACGAGGCAACGGGGCACATTCATATGAAATTTAGCCATGGACCAAACTCAGAATGGTATTCTACATTCAGGTTCAGCAATGGAAACATCACATCACCACAACCCAAATAAATAAATAAAAGATACGTTTGATCTCGGAGGATAAAGAAAAGAAATGTGGTTTAATTACTGGAGTGTTTTCTTAAATTGTGCAGCTTATATATTGTGTAGGCAATAATGATGGTAACTAAATCCTTTCACTTATAATGTAGATATGCTGAACAAAGACTGAACCTAAAAAAATGAAATGAAATCGTTCAGATATTTAAGATTTCAATAGACTACAAAGAAACAACTGGTGTCACAGTGATAAAAGTCATTGGGTAGTGTGTGTGTGTGTGTGTGTGTGTGTATATATATATATATATATATATATATAGACACGTACATATATAATTCTTTAGAATTACTTAAGTGAAACGCCACCCAATAGTAATAAAACGAACTGAAAAAAAAATAATTTTAAGCTTAGCCTTGATAGTGGCTTTCAGCGTCAGTACATCCCAGTAGTAGTTTTAAATAAATTACATTCCCGTTCTTATAAAAGTAATGCTGGTCATGTTTGTCCCGCTATAGGATCACTAACATTTTGGGTCTCTAAATATTGACAACAGTAATTGCAGCAACAACACCAACAACAGCAGCAACAGCAATATAATAATAATAATAATAATAATAATAATAATAATAATAATAATAATAATAATAAAGTCAAAAGCACAGACAAAGAAATATATTGCTTTCAACTATTAACTGATCAAATAAAATGTATTTCAATGTCAATTTTCCTTTATTAAAGGAATTATACGAAAATGTACACATATACAAATTCCAAAAATCTGCAGTAGTACAGCGCCCTTGTATGAGAACTGATAAAGGCTCGTTTCTGTTTACCGACCTTTTACATCCGTGCTGCCGTTTCTCTTTGCAAACTTTCATTCTAAACGTTTTTTCGCATCTGCCATGTTTCCTCCTCGGCTGAATTCATGTCCTTGAAACATGGAAATTTAATGTCAACATTGTACGCGTTCAAGCCAAAATATTTTTCGCATCTAACGAAAACTGTAGGCTAAAACAAAACAGCAGTGGCGATACATTTTGATGCGTACAGCAAGCATAACATTGCGTAAAAGTCGCTGTAAATGAAAACACAATGTATTAAAACCTAATATAAAATTATGTTAAACAATTTAGGTAAAAAAATAATTGCAGTCAATTAAATATGTTTTACAGTATTGTAAAAAAAATCTCTTCAAGAGAAAGAGCCTCAATGAGACGAAAACAACGTCATGGATTTGCTGAAAATGTACAATATTTACAAATGCGGCTCCAAATCTCAACAGACTGCGCCAGCGCGCGCCTGAACGTGAGGACCGTCCGGGCGCTGGCGCGTGGCTGCGAGCTTCTCTTTGGGACTCTTTGTTTCACTGTGTGCGACACTGGCTGCGAGGACACATCTGAGCAATTACGGCCAATTAAGGGACGCGACTCGTCTGATAAAGTCTTATGGTTACATGTCAACTTAATAGTAGTAGTAGTAGTAATATAATAATAATAATAATAATAATAATAATAATAATAATAATACATATGAAAAGATCAATTGGATCATGACTGTCAGGTGAGATCATTCCAAACGCCCGGACCAGGCAATGCTCAACCCCAGCCGCTTTTCCTGAAAGCGTAAAGATGGCGTTTACGTGGTAAATGCCGCTGTTGTTGCACCCCGCACAACACGGGATAAGAGCTCGGTAAGTAAAGCGAGCTGCCACGAGCAACTGTGCGCATACTGCAAAAGAACACTGAGCTGAACTGAGAAAACGCATAGCGAAGCACAAAGGTCAGGTTTATTTCGCATACGCCAGTAACAACAGGGCCATAGTGTCACAGTGTTGGGAATCTTCACAGGACATTTTCTCTCTTAGTTCTTGAAGCAAAGTCTTCCTCTGCACGGCTGATATTCTAGAGATTTCTTACTGCAAGGCATAGTTGTTTCCCTTGATGATCAGACATAACCATATCATTTTCTGTAGTACTGGGCAGTCCACATCTTGGATCAATACAGGGACAAAACAACATAATACAAATGTACCAATTGTTCATATTTGTTCATTGCACCGGCGTTTGGACTCCGTGGTGGGGCGGCGTGTCTCCATAAACATCCTCGCTCGTTCCCAGCGCTCCTCCGGGAGGCGTCATCCGTTTTTCTTTCTGGCGTCTGTTACAAAACCAAACCCTTACAACCTCCTTTTCCAGCTGTAGGCTGTCCGCGAGTGAAGTAATCTCCGACGCCCCGGGCTTTGGGCACTTAAGGAAATGGCTCTCTAGAGCCCCTTTGACGCTTACCTCTATAGAGGTCCGCTTTTTCCTCTTCCTCCCCTGTGCGGCTATCTTGTCCAAGCTAGTCGGACTCCCCGATGTGGAATCCGCCTCTTCCAACCACTTGTTCAACAAAGGTTTGAGTTTGCACATGTTTTTAAAGCTAAGCTGCAGAGCCTCGAACCTGCAGATCGTAGTTTGAGAAAAGACATTTCCATACAGGGTTCCCAGGGCCAGTCCGACGTCGGCTTGCGTGAATCCCAGCTTGATTCGGCGTTGTTTAAATTGCTTAGCAAACTGCTCCAAGTCATCCGAGGTCGGTGTGTCCTCGTCTGAGTGATCGTGATGGCTCTGGTGCTGGGACGGCTGGCGGCCGGGATCGCTGAGGTGGGGGCTGTGGTGGTCTTCCTGGGCATCTCTCAGTGCGTGATGGTGCATACCCTGTCCGCCGCTCGGAATCAGACCGTTCACGGTGAAACCAGGCTGGGAATAGACAAGGGTCTGCGCGTTCGTCGTTGCCATGCTCGGTGTGTGCGCGGCTGTGGTTGTTCTCCATGCCCTTGCGTCATGATGGTTCCCATGCGGCTGGTGCACCGTGTGAGACAGTCGCGGCTGATGCTGCAGACTGCTTGAACTGTGCAGTTCCTCTCTGCCACCCTGCACCGAGGGCTTTATGTCTTGTTCGCTGAGTGGACTGGAGGACCACGGGGTCCCGTCCCCGTGTGAGAGCGCACTTATCCACTGGTGTGCGTGGCTCAGCGGATGACTACTGCTATGCGCTGTATAGTCATTTTGCAACAGGCTCTGCGCGTCTCTGTACGCGGTTGCCTGCTGCATGCTCCCGGGCTCCGAATGCACGATGGACGAGCTGGATGTGAGAATATTGTAATGACTGGACGCTGTAGTCGCCATGACTCCCGGAGCTGGACTGATTGCTCTTATTAAATGAGCCGCGCATTTGACAGTTACTTTCTACCACAGGCGTTTACCAGGCTCTTCGCCAGGAGGACGCAGCGGCGCGCACCTGAGTTCCGCCTTGCGCGGGTTTTTATTGGTCAGAAACGGTTGATATATGCAGTAACCCATAACAGCAACCATCTCATTGGTCACACCGGATTTCTTACAAGCCTCCTCCATTCTCTCCAAGAATACGGTGACTTCTGCAGCATTCCTGTCAACAAGGCAGACCGGAAAGTGTCCGAGATGCGCAGGCGAAGACCTGCAAGGAACAGTCATCGAAACGTGCAGAAATGCAACGGCGGTCTTACCAGAAAAGTGTTTCGAAGGCATGGACCCGCAAATCAAATTCAGATTATTTGAAGGTGATTCCCCCACCCGCCAAAAAATGTCATGGAAAGCATACAACATTACTTTTAAAACCTGTTACAATACTGGAATACAGGTATTAAAACGCACACGCACGCACATTTCATTATAATGCCATTCGACAGACTGAAACTAATGGTATATTTTCTATGGCCCAGGGCCAGAACAAAGATGATGTCATTGTACAATGTGTGATATTCACCGGATGTTTTGCCTTGTGTTTTATCTATGCGTAGATCTACTGCAGTATCCTGGAATTCTTCATTATAAATTGCTGCAAAAATAAGTGTCCTGAAAATCATAAAAGTTTTTGCTGTTTAAAAGGAGTACACTTGGATACCGAGGAGGTAAATCCCACATAGGGAAAATAATACAGTAAGGTACCATAGAGGTAAAGACCACGTGGGGAAAGGAGTATAGTCAGATCCCATAGATGTAAAGACCACGTGGGGAAAGGAGTATAGTCAGATTCCACAGACGTATGGTACTGAATAACACGGGGAGTAACGGCACTTGTTTGTCCCCACTTCAAGTGGTAGTGGCAAAGACCACTTGGGGAAAGGAGTACTGTCAGACAACACAGAGGTGAAGGTAATCCCTAAAAATGGTGATTACCCTTTGGTAATCCTTAATGACGATCAGATTAGTTGGCAACGGAATCGGTAGTACCTCTCTTCTGAAGTATGGTAAAGTATGGTAACCCCGAGTTTGTATGATGTCCCTAGCCTAATAAAAAGATGGGCTACAATCAGTTGTCAGTACACAAAATACACACACTGATGAAATAACCAATGAATGGTGAAGGTGGTGGATGGCAGTGACTAGCGGGGTTTGGCGGCCTGTCTTTAAAGCCTATATATTTTATTTTACATTTGTGGTAGACACAACTGATCACCAGAAAGTCAAAAAGCGTGTCTCGCCTTATACGTTTTGTAGTGCAGAATTTCTATGATATCTGTGCCCACTCGACAAATGATGTTTTAATGAAGAAATACACTTGGTACCTACATTGTATTGTTGCTTCCAGCAAAAAGTTAGTTCGAAAGCACATCTCACCTATAGCCAATGTCTAACTTTGAGCAAAGGTGACGCCACAATAAAGGTTTTCGCACCCGGAAATCTGACGATAATATTCTTATTGATTTTTGTAGATTTGTTCTGGCTTGGTTAGCCACCTAGATGCTTTAACTACCCCAAAGCCTTTATGAACACTACCATAACTCCTAATTATGGCCTATTATAAACCACCTGTTGTTCATTTAATATTAATCCCATGTATGTATGTATGTATGTATGTATGTATGTATGTGTATGTGTGTGCTTTAAGTAAATGTTTTAAGTAAAGTAAAAATAAATTGTTAATAAAATCCATATATTCCTAATCTCACATTGACTTTTACTTATATGTCATCGATAGGTTGAATACTTGTAAAAATATTTTCCAGGCAATAATCATTACTTGTTATGTACACAAGTTAATTTATTGCACCAGAGAGAGGTTAGAGTCCGTGGGATGCGTCCGTCACAGACGCCACAGCTGCTGGTGTCTCTGTGGCTCTTAGGGATGCGACATTATTCAAAGAGGGACATTTTTGCCGGGTCGCTGCCGGTTGCTATAGAGAGGAGAAAATGAAACAACAGAAGGCGCGTCACAGCAGCTTTCGTTTCTTCTTTATTTTAAAAGGTCCATTTATAATAGACTCTGGAGGACACAAAGCCTCCCTCGGAGTGCATTATGGGACAGACATTTTTCCTCCAGCGCCCGCTTAAAGTCACTATTGGAGAAAATAAAGTTAATGCTGAGCTGCAGGTTTCTACAACGATTCTGTGCTTAGACGCCGTCGTTCAATAAAGACAGTAAAATAAAATTCGCTCTATAAAGGTGACCATGGTATTAAAACGTGCAGACATATCGATGATCTGTTTACATAACGCATACATGTTGTGTGAGTAATATAAATGTCTTTAGCGCGTGTTCTGAAAAACCTTGAGAAAATTTAAATTAATTAGAACCCAATTACAAGTAAATCCTTATTAAATAAGATCATTCATAGTCTTAAACGTTATATTTTAAAACGAAACTATTTAAAGGATATTTTAAGAAATGGTGACAGGCGCGATTACGTTGCTTCGCGGAATCTCCCCAATCAAAAGAACATTTGTGACAATTAGCTTATAATTTGCGGAATTACCGAGACTCCGCAGAGAGTCGAAGGGCCGTGTAGAAATAGAGGCAGGGCGCATTATCTTAACAGTGTAATATGCAAACTCTGGGTCGTTTAATTACATGGCTTAATAATGCATAAATGATGTGAGTCTTGTTATTTGGACAGCAAGGTCTGTGGTAATTCATTCTGGGGGCCAGCCGCCATCACGTACAGTCAGTTACACTCTAGCTCAGGATCCTCTGCCAAACTACATTTAAAAGAATAGAAATTAATGACGGAGAATCTAAGCGTTAAATTAACAGCAATTATATGACCCGCATGATTTAACGATTCAATTTCTTATGGTCTAATTAGGTAACTGTCGCCCCAAACATCAGCCAGCCTCCCCTCTGTGAATTTTCATACAAAACACCGTTGTGTTCAAACATGAAAAAAAAAAATAATTGCACATTATAAAGACCCGACACGGTTTAAATCATGTATAATCAAAACAGCACCGAGTGGTCTGAAAATGTAACTTTTTCTTAACAGTTTTCTTAACACCTCATATATCCATATGTACCTACCGTATTATACCGAGTTGGAAATCATAAGTCAGCCCATTTTACAAGATTGCTTTGGTTTTAAATTGATGTGGTCATAACTTGATAAATTTACGTTTCCAGTCTTATGTTTACAACAGGCTGCTTTTGCGTTTTAAAATGTCCAAATGAATAAACGTTTTCCTTTGAAGTTTTGCAGCGCGGTTCTGGTAATGCCAACGTGCAGAGACCATCTATGTGCTTGCCTGGAAGTCAGGAGCAGTAAGACCACTCTGTGCCTTATTTTTAACGCTAATATTTTCCTGGGAGCAGGATTAGAATACTAACGCAGCCTCACAGGGTCCTGAGATTTTATGTGGGGGTGGTCTGCGCACGTGCTTGAGAGGGAGGGAAAGTGTGTCACTCTCAATGCAGTGATACTGGAGATATCCCATGCATAACAGCTGTATGTGCAGCTCTGTGCGTGGCTGTGCCACACTGACATGAAGGAGCCCCCCATTATGCCTGTGTGTGTGTGTGTGTGTGTGTGTGTGTGTGTGTGGATTATGTTTATATTACATTGTGCGGACCAGATGTTCGCCACAATGCAATACAAAACTGTTATTTTCACGTTGTGGGGACTGTTTTTCAGGTCCCCACAAAGATCCGCAAATCCAGTCAAAAAACTAAAAATGTCTTATGTTTGGTTACTTATGGTTAAGGTTACGGCTGGGTAGGGGTTAAGGTCATCATGTTGGGATTAGAGTTTTCCCCATAGAAATGAATGGGGAGTCCCCACAATGATATAATTACAAACCGTGTGTGTGTGTGTGTGTGTGTGTGTGTGTGTTTGAGACAGAGAGAAAGAGCTCATCTCTGTGTGTGGCTCTGTTACTGTGACATCAGGGCCACTCCCTGTACAATCAGCCCCGTCCCCAGGTTAGTCAGGGTAGGGCTCTAGGTCCTGCATTCTAATGCAATTAGGCAGCACAAAGGCCTTGTTAAATCCGTAATCCTTAGAAAGCTCTCCTTAGATTGTTTACACCGGCGATGGTGAAATGTGTATTATCTTCCTCTTTATAAGAGCAATGAAAAGGGCGTGCGATTCCCACAGAGGAAAGATTCATCAGAATCTCTCTGAAATGCTCATGTGTCTTTTAAAGGATTTAATTACAAAGCCCAATGCAGCGGATAAACGCCGGATCAAGAGGCTGACTATGCTTCACAACACAATGATTACAAAGAGATTCCAGCTTCTGAAGACTCTGGGAGCTGCTGCTGCTTCACATAGCTTGATGTTGGTGGAAACATCTGCATTGGCTGCTAGAGGAGTGCTTGTAAACACCATGACATCTGGAGTCAAATATGGCAGCTTAACGAGCGGTTAAACATATGCATTAACACGTTTGGGGCAAAACATATGGAGCGCTGTGAAAAGCCATCAAGCGATTAACACGGGAGTGGAAGTGACACCTCTGACTGTACGTTTGATGCCCATCGTCAGCCTCTGCCTGTAGCACTGCCTGTCCATGTGCCTTCACATGTCCATTTTAAAACAGATTCCGCTGCAGGAACATGTTGGCCCCCAGGTGAGTCGTCAAAGGTGATTCCCAGCACTGGTACCAGCTGGTCCAGCACTTTCCCTGGTTTCTAAAGTGATGCAATCCAAATAAAGCCTTTGAATGATTTAATTAATTTGCAGATGCTTTGATTCAAAGTGACATACTCTTGAGAAACAGGGATGACCAGTCCCTGTAGCAATGGCGGGTTAAGGGTCCGATGGTGAAATCACTCAAGATTTGAACCAATGACCTTTGGCTCAGGGGGGCGGCGCTATGGTGTAGTGGTTGGCAGTGTTGCTTCACACTTCTGGGACCTGGGATTGAGTCTCTGTCCCGGGTTCATATGTGTGGAGTTTGCATGTACTGTATAGCCCATGCCGTCATAGGATTTCCTCTAGGTAGCCTCATTTTCTCCACAGTCCAAAAGCATCGCCTGTAGGTGTGAGTGATGTGTGTGCCCCATCCTGGGTTGCTCCCTGCCTTGTGCCTGTAGCCTCCATGATGGGCTCTGGGTTCCCCTGAATGGTATAAGTGGTTACAGAAAATGGATGGATGGACTTTCAGATCATAGAATCCAGACCCACACATCTGGTGCAACTTTGACAGCTATTGTGCTTAAATGTGCATCCAAGATGTGAGGGGCTGAACCTGGGGAGGGGCCCTGTGAGTCCTGGAGCAACCTATGGGGGGGGGGGGCTGCTGTGGGCTTGGGGCCAGACATGCATGTACAAACAACTAGAATTGGAGCAGCTTGAACTGCGAGCAAAGCACAGGGAGGCGTGAGGAGAGACACACTGCGAAACAGCCGTCATGTCTGCTCTTTATATAACTCCTGCTAATAATTTGGTGGATGAGGCTTTATACTGTGCAGTGACTTCAGGAGAATTTCACAGCTTTGGCGAAAGCAGATGGGAGAAGCTGCAAGTGATGAAAGGGAACCGGATTCGCCTTTGTGACTCTGCGAAGAGTGCAAACGTTCCCAGCAAAACAGCTCGCATGTTTCACGGCGCGCAAGCGGCCAGCCATGTGGTGCTGCGGCGGAGGTACCAGTGTCGCAGTCCAAAACTGCCGCTTCCATTCCCAAGACAGTGTTATAAGTGGCTGTGAGCAATCCTGGAAAGCTGGCCGCCGGTCACGGTGCAGTGCCGCGTCTGCGTCTGCGGCTCCGTGCATGCAAATGGAACAGGCGTCCCTGGTCTGAGGACCGGAACACAGCCAGAGGAAGAACTCTGCATTTTTTTTGTTGGATTGTGGGTAATTAGGAAACCACGTTTTTGACGAGCTCCGCCGCCACGAAAGTGTTTATGTGAAAAGGTAACAAGCAATTTTACAGAGATGATGTTGTCTTCTGACACAATGACTCCCCATTATGCGTGTGGAATGGGAGGTGTCTGCACTCCTGTAATCACTCAGCCAAATTGCATTGAGAATTGATTTTAAGCTCTGTACTGTCTTACAGGCTGTAATCAAGCCCCATTATTCACTCCTAAATAAAGCAATCTGTGGAGCTAAACACAATGTGTGACTCCTGTTAAACAGCGCAGTTCCAGGGAGCAGCGTATCCTAATAAAACTGGGCACACTGCTTTAATGCCTGAACAGTGGTGTGTGCGTGAAGCTGGCAGCTCCATGATCTGGCTGCTTTGTGTCCCTAAATGGCTGCTCCTGGCCACACACCACTAACTCTCCCCAATAAATCCCACTGTGTGCAGTTTTACAGCCCACATAAAATGGACTGTACAGACAACTATAGGATATTTTGCACCTTGGGGTAATCAATTATATTTTAGTGCCGTGTTTTTATGATGCAGCTGTTGCCATGACTTGCGTCGTTTGTATCTTGTGGGGACACCTGACAGTGGTGCAGAATTATGTTTGGTGTTCCCCTTGTAATAAAGCTGTAAACATTTCTCTGACCCTAGACCTTGTCACCTTTGTCCTGTTTCCAAAGATATACTCCTCTGACATCCTTTCCAGAAACCCAGCGGAGTGCAGCCATTAGATCCGAGAGCCCACACAGATCGATAAAGAGGCACCACAATGGGTTAAAACACTCATAAATCCCCATACAAACGGTGGGGCAAGAACACAGCAACTGGCGACTGTGTGCAGGTGTTCAGCCCCAATGCATAACCTCTGAAGAACATGAATGTGAATATTAACGTATCAGAACATTCATGGTTATCGCCAGTGATGCTCTCCTATTATAATACCAAAAAAATACCTAGTATTAAGGCATGCAAATGGACAAGGTTACATTTTAGCTGCATTTATTTTTATTGAGCAGACACTTTTGTAAAAAGCGACATTCAAGTGAGGCAAATAGCACGTTACGAACATTCATGCTGTTCAGAAGTCGACTCGGCATAAGTGCAGCTAGGCTGAGCTTCCAATGAATGCCCAGGTACGAGTGTAAGCAGTGCAGGTGGATGAACTTAATAAGATTACTGTTCAATGACCAGAAAGTGTAGCGCTGATATCATTCAGAGGGCATGGGGTAGCATCAGGCTAGTACAGGTATTCCTGGAACAGATGTGGTTGATTTCAGTGAAAAGTCCTGCATCGTTAATGTCCGAGTGTGAAGGATGATGAGTGTGCCGCCGGCGAATGCGATAGAAAGCGCCTCTTTGCTTTTCTAGAAACGTGTCATCGAGGTCTGCCAGCTCCTCAGCCTGCGGCTCATCGCTCGCTAGCAGCGCAAAGTACCTTCCCACGCAGCCCGTCTTCGCCCAGCTTTCTGGGTCTCCATTCAGCAGAGGCTGGCCAATCGGTGTGCTCACTGCGCAGGCCCCTCCCCCTCCCTTTGGGAGCCTTTCTTGTAACTGTCTGCCGGCCCTTTCACTTCTTGTCCCTTGGTGACCCCGTGACCTCCCAGGGACCACATTCCGTGCTGTTATTCACACCATCTGGTTTTCACTAGAGGTGGGGGCCCATCTAACATCCCGTCGGATGGATCCAGAGCCAGAATCGGCGCTATTGCAGATATCGGGGCCGACTCTGCATGTGGATGACAAGTCTGCTTCGGGGTGGATTTTCCCAGCTGCTGGCCCTGTTTATGCGTGTGAGAGACGTTTCTAAAGATCTCCTCAAGTCACTCGAAGCAGCTGTGAGCTGGTAAAATTCCCCAGGAGCACCCCTTCAGGAAAAGTGGGCGATGGCATGACCATAGAAAGGACACCATCTGTCCCCGAATGAAAAGGTTGGTGACACTTTCTGTGGAAGCTGACATTCCAGCATTGCAGCAGAAAGGCACCTGTGGAGGGTATGCGTGCTGATTGCAGTTCACTCTTCTTATAGCTCTGAGAATGATGGAGATCTGGACCAGAACACTTTAGTCCAGTTCAGCGCATCACCTTATCGGGTCAAACTAAATTGTCCATGATTCTTAATTTCTAGACATAGAGGACAAAACTACCAACTGCCTTTCTATATGTCGATAAAGGATCAAGATAACAAGAATCTATTTTTATGTAAATTTACAGTACAGCTGTTATCTAAGTAATAATTTTAAAATTCAGTAAACGATTATAAATTTCATGATTTTTCCGTACACCTTCAGTTACCTGGGAGCTTCTGCACAAGTCAAAATATATTTTATATATGCTAGTCCATTGTTCATAGTGTGTTCAGCTATTGATTTGTAGTGCAATCTATCGATCTGTCTATCTATCTATCTATCTATCTATCTATCTATCAATCTGTCTATCTATCTATCTATCTATCTATCTATCTATCTATCTATCTATCTATCTATCTGTCTGTCTATCTATCCATCTATCTATCTATCGATCTGTCTATCTATCTATCTATCGATCTGTCTATCTATCTAAACTGTCCAATCTGTACGGCTTTTCACCACTCGCTGCTCCCATAAGGGCAGTGGCTGAAGCTGGCAAGGGCAAGATTGCCAACTGCTCAGGGTGGCATCTTTTGAGGGGGCACCAACTTAGCAGACCAGCGGAATTCAGCTGCGTACCACATGAGCTTCGACCACCACTGGTCATGGGAGAAGCCCCATTAAATTATATCTTGAAAGTGTGGCCTTCATTTTACACTCATGTTTGCTGCATAAACAGGATGTAATTATGCTCCTGTGCACTGAACAAATGCATGGAGAAGCAGAGGACAATTTCAGTGTGTCTCTCTGACCTCGATGTCAGCTTAGGTCATGTGGTCCTGTCAGCTTAGGTCATGTGGTCCTAACATGTGAAATCTGTTATAAGTTAACAGCAGTCCTCCTGTGGCCATATGTATTAGAAACACTGGCCTTTCAAGATTGGCAAAAGCAGTTTTATTCCATTAAAAAGCTTCCAAAAATGTTTCCAAATATTCTATAAGTTGTTGTAAGTTTGTATTAACTTCAATAAAAAAAACTGAGCTTTATTTATGGATTTCTTGGATTTTTATCCCCGAAGCAAAACATCCAAATTGCTATTTTGCATAAATTATTTATTAGTGGGGGTTGAGAACATGGTGTTCTCTCCCTGAGGACCTCCAGGCTAGGAAAGCTTCAGTCATTCGTCCGTCTCTGCGCCTGCTGTAAAAACATTGTGTTCCACATCGCATTCGTGTCTCCCAGCAGGACATAGACTGTCCCACTTCCTCTTTGCCTGCTCACTGAATGCCCCGGTTATCTACCATGCGCACGCTTACGATCAGAGGAGCAGTGCCATTTTAATAACCGATTGAATACAGGGTCTGATTATTCCACAGGCTCGCAGTAACAGTCCAGTGGTTCGGAAAGCAGCAGATGTTGTGACGTCTTCTCCCCTTAGCGATAAATAAACATTTCTCTGTCTCACCCCCTTATCTGCTAAATGTAAAATAAAGAAAGAAATGCCTTGTTCTCTCCCTGGACCGGTTCAGGGTCTGAGTGGGCAAGGCCATGAATGAAGTGGTCCATCCATATTTGTCCAGAAGATGGCACCCTAGGTGGCTGTCTATGTTGCCTAATGGGTTAATTGGTCCTGTTTAATTGATTATGAATTCAGCGTGTGCTCCAGGGTATACACCCTACCCATCTGAGAGCTGCTGTGTTGGTTTCTTGCCACCTAAAGAATCCATGATACATCTAACAGCACTGGGAACTTTTTCCTCATGCACATCGCATGGGTGGAGTGGTGGCTCTGAGGCTAGGGATCTGTGCCAGCAAGTAGAAGGTTGCTGGTTCAAATCCTGTAAATACCCAGGGTGATTCTATTCCATAGGACCCTTGAGCAAGGCTGTTACCCTGCAATTGCTCCATCCTGAGTATGATGTTATTCTAGATCCAGCCCCATAAGGATGTCCTCCTACTTACAGAGGAAACCCTTGGGGGTTGGTGGCAGGATTGGCACTCCAGCCACCTGAAAAAAAACCTCACACTGGTTTGTTTGGACTAGTGTGGTGCTGAGGTATTATTCACTGCATAGCTGCACTCAGGTTCTCATCCGTGAGGTGGGTGCTGTAATCAATGCATGCTCCTTACCTACGTTCATAATGAGGCTCTGACCAGTCCAGCTTTCTGTGACTCCATCCACATTATGATGTTTTCATAGTACAGTGTTAAAGCTCCTAGTTATTCAGCAGTCGCCAGATAGACCTGCTGAAGCTGCTTGTTCATGGACATATAAGCCATGTGTGACTAATAAGAAACAATTAACTTTCTCCAGTGTATTCTGGCATTTTTTCCTTCCCTGCTTCCCCTCCCTGAGGCGGTGTGCAGTTCTGCAGGATCTGTGCAGTTCTGTGGGTTAGGACTCTGGGCCTGTGATCAAAAAGTCACTGGGTTTGAATCCCAGGGCAAGCAAATTGGTGCTGCCATTGGGCCCTTGAGCAAGGCCCTTAACCTCCAGCTCCAGGGGCACTGACCCTGCACTGTAACCCCCAGCTCCAGGGGTACTGACCCTGCACTGTAACCCCCAGCTCCAGGGGCACTGACCCTGCACTGTAACCCCCAGATCCAGGGGCACTGACCCTGCACTGTAACCCCCACGCTTGCTCTCACCTGTATGTGTGTTTCATGGAGAATACGATGAGACAGGCAAAAAGACAATTTCCCCACAATGATAAATAAAGTGTTACTGTTTTGTTTTTGTATACATGACTTAGTAATGGATTACCATGCTCTCTTCCATAAGTACTTTGGGGCAACTGTGTTGTGAAAGGCACTATATAAAATTGAATTGAATCGAAATGAACTTGACATTTTTGGCATATAAGACGGAAGGAAAAGGTTCTGAGGGTCCTCAGACTGAGAAGAAAACAAAATTCTTTCTTTGTCTTATACAGCTTATATTTATTTTTCTCACTGAATTTCCCTCTGTGTCCCTTTCTCACACACAAACATGGTTACAATCACGCGCCCAAACACGCTTTCCCAAAACCCACATTATGTCACATTCACTTTATTTTCCATTTTTCACGGACTTGATTAGGTGTTTAACATGAATCAGATCTTTAATTAGTCAGATTCGCAGTGACTGTATGCACCACAGAGACCTAACATAATTGTAATTGCAAGTGTTTAATGAATTTCTCTGTCATTGTGATTAACAAAGTTACCCTATAACTCCCGCAGCGACCTACTATATTGTTATATCTAACATTTTCAGGGAAATCCACGTTCTGCCAGAAGAGTGAGTTAGGGCGACTTTGCAAAGTGTGCAGGATCAAAATGTTCCACATCCATACGGTTCTAATACTACCATTTGTACTGCAGAATGTTTAGCACAGAAGTGCTACGTCTAGACTGGACCCGTAGTGGTGCCCTGGTTCAGAATGAATATTTTTGGCGTGTGAGCAGACATAGCCTGAATCACATTAGGGGTTTTGTCTAGCTTTGCCCTGCATATCTCCTGCTCTGCCATGAGAAAAATGATCTCCACAGCCGCAGAAGCAGTAATCCCACTTTGCTCTTCAGACAACAGTGCTTGAGCATTATAATGTCCTGCTGCTATTTCTAGACCTTTATTGGCTGTTTTATGCTGCTTTTGGGTTGTTTCTGATTATATCCTGTTTTCATTTTAAGCTTCTAGCACTGTTCTAGATTCAGTTCTGCCTCTGCCTTGGGCTTTTCGCCTGCATTTTGGCTATGGTTCATGCTCCATTCTGTCTCTTTTACCAGTTGCATTTTGGCTATGGTTCATGCTCCATTCTGTCTCTTTTACCAGTTGCATTTTGG
>JAODJW010000039.1:17656289-17668156 GCA_026777045.1 Hyperopisus bebe | reverse complement strand
TTATCCATACTCACCTTAATTCTGTGTTCAGGCCTTATCCATACTCACCTTAATTCTGTGTTCAGGCCTTATCCATACTCACCTTAATTCTGTGTTCAGGCCTTATCCATACTCACCTTAATTCTGCCTTCGGATCTTACGAACACTCACCTTGCTCTGTGTTCAGGCCTTACCCACACTCATCTATCTCTCTGGTAGCGTAGAGGCCTATTTAACGAGGCATAAGTGAATGCTGGATCCTGGGCTGCTCCTCCTTCCCTCCCAGTGCCCATCTAAGGAAATATCCTCAAGGTGCACAGGCAGAGCTTCTTGGTCACACCCCCATGCTCCTGAGGTCTGCAACATTCCCAAGCTCACTTGCTTTGCAAGATAAAGAGCAGAGTCTTTTAGAAGGGGGACAGTGCTTGAACCCCCTTACTGGAACTTTGCACCTCCCAGCAACAGAGCATCCAGTCTCTCAAAATTAATACTGAATTACCTGGATATTGTACTTATACATTCAGACATTCATCGTGTTACACGGACATAACAGGTTATGAGAAAGGCTGGTTTGACACTTATGGTATCCAGCAAGCTCTAGCTATAAAACATGACACTTTGGATCTTGAGGTCATTTCAGGAGACTGCCGGCTCTGTAACAGTAAACAAGCACTGCTTAGAGTAACCAACCAACTCCTTCAGCATGAGCCCCTAATGCCTTTGCATTTAACACAGTCTCAGTGCATATGTGTTTGCCACTGTGTTCAAATTGCTGTAATTACAAAGTGGCTCATAGGTTTGTGCAGTAGGAATTGGGTCTGAACAGTCATGGTGCTGACCACCAGATCAGCTGGGTCCAAACAGATGTCCGTGATCCAGGAGCAACAGGTCAACTGGGCAAAACAGAGATGGCGCTGATCCGTGAATCTCAGTGAAATCGGATCAATACAGGGATGCTGCCGGTGGGGCTCAAACAGATATGGTGCTGATCCTTGAGCAGCAGATCAACTGGACCAAAGCAGAGATGCTGCTGATCCAGGAGCAACAGGTCAATTGCTCAACAGAAAGATGGCACCGATCCATGAATCTTGGATCAACTGGACCAAAACAAAGATGCAGTGCAGATTCATGAATCCCAGATAAATTGTGCCTGTCAGAGCCATGTTTAAATAATTAACAGAGATACAGCGCTGATCATTGAGGCTCAGATGAATCAGGTGAAAACAGTGATGGTGCTGATCCATGAGGATCAGATCAATGGGCCAAAACAAAGACAGCACTGATCCACGAGCAGTCGATCCAGTGATGTCCCGATCATCAGATGTTGCTACTAAGAATAAGAATCTAAATTCAGTATCATGGAAATGGATACCTAGAGAGCCATATACACACCCGGTACACACATACTGTATACAAAATCCTGAAAAAAAAGTGTGTATAATGCCAACGAACCTAAATGTATTAGGGAACAATGTAAGGGAGCTGAATGACAGATGTATTTATATGGACCTTACCCTAATGAAGGGAGTTTAAAGCTAATCTAATTCATGGTGTGCAATTAAACCTTGAAGAGGCTGTCACTATTAATTAGCACAGCTTTCAGTCACCGTTTCCTGTGTGTATCTATCAGCAGTTACTGAGTGCAGGGGCACAGATTGGTAGATCCACTCATTAATGAAGGAGAGCACTAATCATATTTTAAACACACACACACACACACACACACTGGTGGGAAAAAGATCTGGTTACAGACATGAATGCTCTGTATGAGAACATGGAGGACAGACCTGACATGAATGCTCTGTATGAGAACAGAGATGACAGACCTGACATGAATGCTCTGTATGAGAACAGAGATGACAGACCTGACATGAATGATCTGTATGAGAACACGGAGAACAGACCTGACATGAATGCTCTGTATGAGAACATGGAGAACAGACCTGACATGAATGCTCTGTATGAGAACAGAGATGACAGACCTAACATGAATGTTCTGTATGAGAACAGAGATGACAGACCTGACATGAATGCTCTGTACGAGAACAAAGATGACAGACCTGACATGAATGCTCTGTATGAGAACAAAGATGACAGACCTGACATGAATGCTCTGTATGAGAACATGGAGAACAGACCTGACATAAATGCTCTGTATGAGAACATGGAGAACAGACCTGACACGAATGCTCTGTACGAGAACAGAGATGATAGACCTGACATGAATGCTCTGTACGAGAATAGAGATGACAGACCTGATATGAATGCTCTGTATGAGAACAGAGATGACAGACCTGACATGAATGCTCTGTATGAGAACAGAGATGACAGACCTGACATGAATGCTCTATATGAGAACAGAGATGACAGACCTGACATGAATGCTCTGTATGAGAACACGGAGAACAGACCTGACATGAATGCTCTGTACGAGAACATGGAGGACAGACTTGACATGAATGCTCTGTATGAGAACAGAGATGACAGACCTGACATGAATGCTCTGTATGAGAACACGGAGGACAGACCTGACATGAATGCTCTGTATGAGAACACGGAGGACAGACCTGACATGAATGCTCTGTATGAGAAAAGAGATGACAGACCTGACATGAATCCTCTGTATGAGAACACGGAGGACAGCCCTGACATGAATGCTCTGTATGAAACCATGGGGGACAGACAGTAAGAGACAGCAGAATATATGCATTTGAACATGCTACCATACTAAGCAGAATGATTTCTTTACATCAAGTCCCTTCTCCTAAGTGCCTGCATGTAAGTCGTTCTTCCTGTCAGACAGCGTCATTCTTATGTGCTCCATATTACCGCACCCCTCCACTTCCATCAGCTTCTTTATAAAAATATAAAACATGAGGATGGACTGACACATTAGGAGGTAAATTGCTCCCTTTAATGTGAGAAATTGAATTGGCTTTTAATTTCTGGTGGTGACACTTCCTTTGTAGAAGGGTTAAACCATTCCACTGTTTTAAAAATGGAAAGAGGACCTTAAGAACTGACTGGATGTACCTTTGTAGGGGGCTTGTGAAGCATTATTAAAACATTCATCTCTGTGTGCTCACAGAATTAGCACAAAAGCACTATGCAGACATTCTGTGGAGGCAAACTCAGTGGTCAAAGGTCGCTCAAGGCAGAACGTCTCTCGCCCAGTTGGAGGTTCAAGTTTGTTTCCTCCGAACTGATTCCCTGACTACTCTCTAACGATAGCTAGAATTTACTGATTAGATGTTTGTGTGACTGACTATCGTGCCTTTATGGTTGCTTTTGATGATGTTTTCCAGGATTTCCTGGTAATTGTCTTTTCATAAAAAGATAAATTAATAATAATTATGTGCTTTGGTTTTCAGATTACTCTAAGAATGCACCACATAAGTACAAAGAAATGTATTGATTCACTGATTGAGTGACTAACTGATTTCAGGGTTATTGATTGTCAGTGATCTTGGTATTTCCCAGTGCTTTATTACCAGAAATGATGTGAAATATGATACTGTCACCCACACTATTGAGTGAAATGGGGTACAACATGCCATTAACAGTGTGGAATAAGATGCTGTCATCCACAGTACTGTTTGAAATGTGGTACAAAACAACATAAACAATGTGGGACGGGATCATTTTCTTCACAGTAGTGTGTGAAACTCTGTAGAAAATGCCAAAAGCAATGTGAAATAGGACATTTTCATCCACAGTACTGAGTGAAACGTAGTACAAAATACTATAAGCAATGTGGAAAAAGATGCTGCCATCCACAATATTGTGTGACCTTAAATGCTGAAATTACTGAAATGAACACGACTAAGACATCATCCAGCACTTCAGAGTTAAATGGCATATGATGTTTTTACTTGTCCTTGTAAACAATAGGTTTGACCACCAAATAACAACATGGTTATTATGTGATTTTGTTGTGTAAAAATGGACAAAAACGGTACTTTATATATAAAATTAGTAATTATTTTATCATGTGTTGTTAACAGTGATCTATAAAAAACTGTAATATATTTTCCTTTTTTTTTTACTATGTCTGTCTATAACATAACCGCTTTGAGAGACACCTATAGAGAAAGAATGGGAGACTCACCTAATACTGTATCCTAAGAAGCTGAAATAAGCTGGCTGGTAATGACATGGTAATGACATGGTAATTATATGGTAATAACATGGTAATCTGTCAACATTATTCTACACACACAGATTTCCGTGTTTGTCATCACCACTGGGAGAGAACCTATCAGAGCAAGTCTAGTACACAGGCCACACACACTCTTAGATATACTACAGACACCACAAAAATAACACACATTACAAATCTTACCATATAAATAGTCAAAAACAGCATGGCACACACACACACACACTAAGAATGCTCTGTGTAACACTGCACCTGTCATCATTCACAATGTCAATGGGAAGGGAACAGGTACAGATCACACAATATTTTTTAACCTTTGAACAGCAAATACACAAATAAAGTAAGCATGGCTTTAATGCTGTGTATAATACAGTAAACAAAATAAAGGGGAAAATTAATATAGACCGAGAGTGCATTACAGTAAGTACAGAATGTATTCTAGATCAAGCATACACTACAATAAGGGCACATCTATATAGTAAGAAGGGTAAATGTATGCTAGCTGTATTTTAGCTGGAAGGAGTAATACGGGGGGTATATATAAGGTGTAAATGGAGTGTGCACTAGAGTAAACATACTTTAAGGGTTAATGTACTCTAGACAATAAGAATACATCAAGTGGAAATACACTGAAGATGGACTGTACACTACAGTAAGTACACACAACGGGGAAATGCACAAAAGATGGACTGTACACTACAGTAAGTACACACAAAGGGGAAATACACTGAAGATGGACTGTACACTACAGTAAGTACACACAAAGGGGAAATGTACGCAAGATGAGCTGTACACTTCAGTAAGTAAACACAAAAGGAAAATGCACTGAAGATGGACTGTACACTAGAGTAAGTACACACAAAGGGGAAATGTACGCAAGATGGACTGTACACTACAGTAAGTACACTCAAAGGGAAGATGTATTCCTGGTGGAGTGTGTCCTACAGTAAGTATACATCAAGGGTAAATGTACTCTAGATTGAGTGCACACCACAGAAAGTACAGATGATGGGTTAATGTACTTTAGATGGACTGTACACTGTGGTACCTGCATAGGTTCTGCATCTCTGTATGCATCGTTTCCTTTCCTTCCTGCTCTGTCTCTGTAAAGAAACAGCCCACAGGACCCTCCATGCTTATTTCAATTCAATTCAATTCAATTCAATTTGTATAGTTCATTTTCACAACATTCTATTGTCTCACAGGGCTTTACATTATCCCTACCCAAAACCCCCCGTGAGCAAACCAGAGGTGACAGTGGCAAGGAAAAACTCCCAAGTAGGAAGAAACCTTGGGAGGAACCAAACTCACAGGGGGAGCCCATCCTCCAGGGGTGGCAGGGGAAGTCAAATGAGCAAGACGGGGTAGTCCCAATTTCCCTCGTGTGAAGAACACAAGGTGGGTACTGATATGTTTCATGTCTTGTGTGGACATTATGTTCCATCGTCTGTCCATTTACAAGCCTCACCTTCCTGTACATTTACAATGTACAAATTCAACATTATGTTAGCCATTACAAACAAAAAAAAATTCTAATTTATTCAGAAGTTTGCAAATTGAATGAGACCCCACCCATTCATTTATGTCCATTGTAGTGGACATTTTATTTTTGCATCTATCTTTTCACTGATGTTAGGAAACGTTATTCCTGTTGTACACTAAAGAGGACATGCTGTGAAATTAAGAATAAAAATAAATTTGAAAAAAACTAAATTGTAAGATGTCTTACTTCCTCCAAAGACAAATGACCTAAATTGAAGGACCCTTGGGTCTCAGGAGTATGTATATATGTGTGTGTGTGTGTGTGTGTGTGTGTGTGTGTGTGTGTGTGTGTGTGTGTGTGTTTCAACGAGACATAGAGTTTTAAGTTAAGTAAAAGTCCACATTAAAATTTGCTATGAACATTGCAGACCTTTCTTGGGCATATCGCCTCCCTCTCCTGGGCACACCGAATCTGTACTTTGCTGCCCTCCTGTGGTTGGAAATAACACATGCAGCCAAGTAAGCTTGTCATTAGAAATCCCCCATTAGGAAACATTCAGTGCTGTTATACGACATCTAAAAACAAGGTGAATAACACCTAATACAAATGCAAAACTATATAAATAGACAGAAACACACACAGGCTATGACCAGACATCCACACATCTTCCAACCATTGATCGGCCAAATGTAACTTCATGAACCATTTTCTGTATTTTTTGACCCCACTAGCAGGTGCTCTTGGATTGCTTTGGGATGTGAATAGAGCCATTTTTTGAATAGAGAATAGAAAATACAGCAAATGGTTCACAAAGCTTCATTTGGCCGTCGCTACCATTTACCAGTCCAGGGCCACAGTGACCCTGGGGTTTATTGCTATTAGTGTGATCACATGGCAGGGGAGACCCTGTGCAGGATGCCTGCCCATTGCAAGACACACACACACACACACACACACACACACACACACACACTATAGGCAATTTTGCTATGTCGTTTTACTAAGCCATATCCGACTGCAGGAGGAATCTTTTGCCACCAGCATGACCCACTAAGCCACCATGCCACCTGTGACCTGAAATGTGTAAGAAAATATGGCCGCTATTGTTACCTTCCAAGGGACGATGGGTGCCTGAACTTGCATCTGGCTGTACTCTTGTTAATTATAAGGTCCAAACAGCTTTCTTTATGAATACATACAATAGTCATTCTGTTGTTCCTTTTCTCAGGATGTTAATTTCTTCAAAAATTTGAGTGTAAATGTATGCAGGTGTTTCTAATACTTGTGATCCGTTAAATCAGTATTTCCCAGTCTGGTCCTCAGAGACCCACAGTCAGTCCATGTGTTTGCTCCCACCCAGCTCCCCGCCATAGTCAGTCCATGTTTTTGCTCCCTCCCAGCTCCCTGCCAAAGTCAGTCCATGTTTTTGCTCCCTCCCAGCTCCCCGCCACAGTCAGTCCATGTTTTTGCTCCCTCCCAGCTCCCTGCCATAGTCAGTCCATGTTTTTGCTCCCTCCCAGCTCCCTGCCACAGTCAGTCCATGTTTTTGCTCCCTCCTAGCTCCCTGGCACAGTCAGTCCATGTTTTTGCTCCCTCCCAGCTCCCTGCCACAGTCAGTCCATGTTTTTGCTCCCTCCCAGCTCCCTGGCACAGTCAATCCATGTTTTTGCTCCCTCCCAGCTCCCTGCCACACAGTCCACATTTTTGCTCAAAAACCCGGATTGTCTGTGGATCCCCGAGGACCAGATTGGGAAACACTGTTTTAAATAGATAGAAAACAATTACCAACTAGATTCAATATTCTTCATTGTCATCTGCCCATATAAGGACATGTGCACAAACATTTGTGGGTTGTTCCCATTTCCAAGAGGCCACTGTGCAATTTGTGATGAAGTAAGATACATTAAAATATAAAACTATTATCCACTCACCATTCTCACCTCTGTCTATCATACAATCGATAGAATTTTTTCAAATAAATGACACTGTATTGATCCCTGCGGGGAAATACTCTTTTCAGCTACTCTGTTTTGCCCTCCATGACAGCAACCTTGGTAGCAAAGGGCATCCACCCAAAGCAGCTGAAGGTTTGAAGCCTTGGGCAAGGGCCCAAAGACATGTAGAAGCCAGACTTGAACCAGTGATCTTCCAATCATAGGTACAGAGGTTTAGCCCACTGAGCCACGCACCAGCATGCATGTACAGACACCGCAGCCATAACGATTGCATATTTACATACATGCATAACTAATTCCTGTTGTGTCTCACTGGCCAGTGCAAAAGCCAGAGCTGCTTTGAGGAACTTCAGCTTTGAGTAACATCAGGTTTGAGGAACGTCTGAGAAGGACCGTGAAACACCCTCTGCTCAGGAGGCTTGACAGAGTCACGTGACATGGGGCTGAGCACGGAACAGGAGAAAGAGTGTCCTGACTCAACCTCCAGAGGCTCACCCCCCCCCCCACCCCCCCGAGAACCTTTACTTCCTACTCCTGTTCTCATCCTCTTCCAGAGAACTGATAAGTTAAATCCTCACAGGAGAAATGCTGACTCCTGAAAATGACAGGTGGAGTGAAGGCTTTCAGGACGTTAATTGATCAGGCTGGTTCTATGGGGCTGTTCTGCAGATAATGGGCCCGTTATAAAGGTAAGCACAATCAGCAAATTATTCTGAGAAATACGAATACAGAATTCAAAGGAGGCTCATTGCACAGCTTCAGCCTTGCACTTGATAAGGGTGACTAACTATTATCCTTCTACTATGAATTTAATACAGGTCACATCATTCGCAGAGATTGAACGACCAAATATTTTCCAATGTATACTCCATTCCAAAATCACAATAAGGCCGTGTGGGGGGAGGGGAGGGGGGCAGGCTCAAGCACTTTTTGGAGATGCTGGCAGTGTGTACAGAAATGTCATTTTTATTTACTTTGGGGCTCATGCACTCTGGCAGTAGCAGTGTGTACAGAAACATCACTGCTGTTCATTTTGTAGTGCATTTGTTCAAATTACATTTTTTATGTTCATCTTAAAGGCAGAAGGAGTGAGGTGGAATAAAGTAGCAAGGTGAAGTAAATCATGCAAATAAAACTGAGCAGTCTTACTCATCCATCTATCCATCATTTTGTGAAACTGTATATCCTATTCAGGGTCACAGGGGGGTCCTATCCTGGAGGATACATGTGCAAGGCAGGGAACAACCCAGGATGAGGCGGCAACCCATTGCAGCATGTCCTATACCCCTGCTATACCCTAAGTGCCATTTATACTACATGAACAGGGATAACATCAACACCCTGCTATACCCCAGGAGCTCTTTACACTACATGAACAGGGATAACATCAACACAGTACTATACTCCAGGAGCTCTTTACACTACATGAACAGGGATAACATCAACACACTGCTATACCCCAAGAGCTCTTTACACTACATGAACAGGGATAACATGAACACACTGCTATACCCCAGGAGCTCTTCACACTACATGAACAGGGATAACATCAACACACTCGTGTACCTGGCAGTCGGCTGCACTAAGCTCCTAGTGTCATGCATAATGTATGTAAAGTGTGCTGACAAGCTCTGTCATCAAGGACGCAAATTAAAGATGTGAATAATTCACTCACAATCCAGGAGGAAGCCCAAAGCGGGAGCAGATTTCTAACACTGGCAACCAAACCAATGAATACCAATGAACGTCGTGTACAGGCTCACACAGCCAAGCCCACACGCATCATACATCACATACATCACCAATAGCAACATGCAGCAGGTTTCTTTCTGTTGATGTTCATGCTTGTGTCTTTAACAGCCGATAATGAACGTAGTGTTTGAAATAAGAAATGTTTCCACATGCAGTTGTGGGTATAAGACACGTAAAACACAAACTGTGAACACGTAAATGAGGGCGTGAGGGGGAGAATAAGGTCAAACCCTTTTCTGTTCGCTTTTGAATTATACACTTTATGTAAGTGAAAATCTGATATCTTTAGATCCTTGTTTTCCAATTAGAGGCAGGTCTCAGTTGAATCTGCATTGATGGTTTCTTTGAAAAGGATATACGCTCGATTGTATTTAATCACACGCATTGCTGCTGGTTCTGAGGCTGTGCAGATCTCCATCCTCTCTGCAGCATTGGGCACAATGGGAGGAGTCTGGTCAGAGCCTGGGCTCAGTGTGATTTCTTCTCGCAGGTTGGATGGGTACTTTTGGGCAACTGCATCTCTCCATAACACCTGGATAAGTGACCCCAATGTTTCTTAGAACCTGCTTGGACCCAACTGAAAACTGTACTATGCAAACATCCTTCCATCTTTTAACCATTTAGCCTGGTTGGGGAGTGGAGGGGGGCTGGGGTTGGAGCTGGAAGGGAGGATGAAAGTTGAGGAAATGATCACAGACATGCTGTCACCGATCGTCACCTGCCCACACCAGGGGGACCCTGGTGCCCCTGCAGGATGGCATCCTGGTACTGGCACTGATAAATACAGAGTGTTTCTGAGTAGGACGGCTTCACAGACACAGGAAAAGCATCAGGTGCACACAGGAGATAACAGCCCCAGCGTTACTGCTGACAAAACAGCAGTACAACACCCACAAGGTCTCATTAAGTAACACTCACACTACATTCCTGTCATTATGGAGCTGGATCCTCAAAATGCAGAAAAAAGCTGAAAACAATGCAGAGCTGACTGTGAAGGTCATGTTACATGCAAACCTTCCTTTGGGAAGAGAATAAATCCACCAGCCCCCCCTTCCCTGAAAAAGGTAGAAGAAAGATTCTCAGCTCCTGCCTGCGAAAAGCGAAGCGCCAGTGATTGACGGGCAGCCTATATCTGAGCAATATCGGCAAGCTCACGTTCCACGCGTGGCAGGCAGCCCGAGCCGGCGCCCATCACGCGTCTGTCTGAAGCTCAAATTAACCTTCTCTGCAAACTGAAGGAGCCACAAACCATCCTAATCAACCTGCTGATTATGGTACAGCCGCCTCGTTAAAGGGTCACGGTAATTGTGTCATCAGAGGCCTGATTGTTTTCAATCACACGGCAGCCGGAGTGACAGCTGAGGAAGCGAGAAGAGGCGGCCGTAATCAGCGGCCGGCGAGGAGGCGCGTGATTGGTGTGAATGAGCGGGGAGCGGAGAGAGGGGCTGCTGGCGCAGCCTCTAATGGGAGGCATGTCTACACACAGACACACACACACACACACTAACACACACACACTAACACACACACATACTAACACACACACACACATACTAACACACACACACATACTAACACACACACACACACACACTAACACACACACATACACACATTCACACATGCTCACACTGACACACACACTCACACATATCATTATATACACATTCTAATACACACACCATAACACATAGAAAGTAACACACACATACACAGACTCACAGATTGATATACAAACACCCTAACGCCACACATCTGTATTCACTGTCCATTCATTTCTATGGGCAAAACTCTAATCCCAACTCTGACAGCCTTAACCTCCACCCTCCCTAACCTTTACCACAAGTAACCAAACAAAATACAACTCTTCTGGCATTTTTAGTTTTTTGATTGCAGTTTCCCCTTGTGTGGACTGAAAAAATGGCCCCCACAGCATCGAAATAACAGGTTTTTATCACATTGTGGGGACATTTGGTCTTGTAATATATATGACCCCTCATGCACACACAGCACACACTCCAACATGCACATACACACACTCTCAAACACAATCACACACGAGAATTCACATACTAACACAAAAGTGACACACACAGCTGTACACACACATGGTCTCTCTCTTTCTTATATGCCACACAGCAACACACACAAAGTGATGTGCACACAGCAACACATGCACAAATAATCATCAACTGACAGACAGCAACACACATCGGCACATGGAATCACACACAGATATACACACACACCCAAGACACAGAGATACACAGACATGTAATACGCACATGTTCAGTTACAGGGACACAGAGATACATAGACATGTAACACGCGCATGCTCAGTTACAGGGACACAGAGATACATAGACATGTAACACACAACATGCTCAGTTACAGGGACACAGAGATACATAGACATGTAACACACGACATGCTCAGTTACAGGGACATAGATAAATAGACATGTAACACGCGCATGCTCAGTTACAGGGACACAGAGATACATAGACATGTAACACGCGCATGCTCAGTTACAGGGACA